>PITA01008360.1:0-84986 GCA_004023965.1 Spilogale gracilis
AAAAAAAAAAAAAATATGAAATCTTTGGCTCCTGTTTACAAGTGGGGTAATCTTGGGCAATTTAATTCTTATTAAACCTCACTTTTGCCATTTGTGATAGAAGATAATGTCACAGTGCTTATTAAGATTGATGATAAAAATGAACGCAAAATGCTTAGCATTAGTACCTGTGACACAGTAAGAACTTTAAAGGTAGCCTTTTTTAAAAGATTTTATTTGACAGATATGCATTAACAAAAACAGATATGTTTGCTTACCAACATTTACTAATATTATGCAAGGCAGTGAGCACTTAAGAATGAGAAAATCAGTCCTTCCTCTGGGGGAGCTCTCATACTTAAATGGGAAACATAGGTAGAAACTAGTAATCACAGAAATGTAGTCTTTCAGAAAGTGAAGTTGGGTAATATCCAATGTAGCCCACTCATTGGGAACAACAGAAATTCCAAATTGTTTTTTTTTTTAAGTGCTATTTAGATTGATTTTCTTTGTGTAGAGTATATTGAAAAATTTTTCTTGTAAACATCCATAATCATAGGATTAGCCGTAGAAATGCATTCTGCATTTGCTTGACTCTAAATGACTATGTATAGCACTACTGGAAATGGAGAGTCTCACAGATAATACCACTCTGAATGTTTGCATATTGATTTAATTTAGTATTCTAGATTGACTTTATGATTACTCATTGAGTTTTCATTCTAATACTCTTTAATGACACATTACAATTTAATTTTATTGCTTTCAAACTATGGGGATTCTGATGATACTGCATATTTATAAAAATAATACAGGGACGCCTGGGTGGCTCAGTTGGTTAAGTGTTTGCCTTTGGCTCAGGTCATGTTTCCAGGGTCCTGGGATCAAGTCCCACATCGGGCTCCTTGCTCAGTGGGGAGCCTGCTGCTCCCCCTGCTTGTGTGCTCTCTCTTAATCTGTGACAGATAAAGAAATAAAATCTTTAAAAAATGATACGTATTTATATTCAGTTTCATTTTCCCCCATTATGCGTAATGTCATTGGTTAGTGATGGATACGATCTTCTTTTACCCATCATACTTCATAAAAATATATACCTGTGATTCTTAAGTGATTTGCTACAGTTCCCCACACCGGCTTCATGATGCTCTTTTTAGTGTTCAGGTTTATAAGTTGATGTGCTCTGTAGAGATTTCATGACAAGTTTATTTGTCACCACTGGCATGTATCACCTGGGAGATTATGCTGGGTGTGAGAACCGATGAGGTGGGTGGAACCGGTGTGTGCTATGGTGAGCGCCGTGAATTGTGTTAAGACTGATGAATCACAGACCCGTACCCCTGAAACAAATAATACATTATATGTGTTTTTTTTTTTTTAAGATTTTGTTTATGTATTTGACAGAGAGAAACACAGTTAGGGAACACAAGCAGGGGGGAGTGAGAGAGAGAGAAACAGGCTTTCTGCCTAGCAGGAAGCCTGATGCGGGGCTCTATCCGGGATCATGACCTGAGCCAAAGGTGGACGCCTAATGACTGAGCCACCCAGATGCCCCGATACATTCTATATTAATAAAAAAATGATAATGAGTGGGAATAAGTAGATTAATGGATTGTTGTTTTCTGGTAGTGTTCCATAACCCCAGATCACTTGAGAACTGTTGATAGTTTCATAGACTTCTTGGAGTTGGAGCAAAGCTTGGAGTTAATCTTTGTCTACCCTTACAGTGAATGTAAAAATGCCCTCTTGTTCTCTATCTCATCCTGACTCTGAGCACTGTGTATGGAAAGAAGGAAGAGAAGAAAGTTCTTCCTTTCATTGCTTCACACTCTATGGAAAACATTTACAGTATCTGCAATAAACATCAATTTTGTAGCAAATATATTTTTTTAAGGTTTTATTTATTTATTTGACAGAGGGAGATACAGTGAGAGAGGGAGCACAAGCAGGGGGAGTGAGAGAGGGAGAAGCAGGCTTCCCGCCGAGCAGGGAGCCCGATGTGGGACTCGATCTCCGGGATCATGACCTGAGCCGAAGGCAGTCGCTTAACCAACTGAGCCACCCAGGCATCCCTGTAGCAAATATTTTTAATGTCACCTGTAATATCCTGAGATGAGATGTATAGATAATTGTAACCTATCTGTATAAACCTACTAAAACCCGTCAGTATAACATGTAAGTAATGTATCAGAGAAATAAAAAAGTAATTTATAATCGACTTTTCACTGTGTGGATGCTCAGCTACACTGTACGTCATGATAAAACTCATACTTTTTCCATATGTAGTATCACGTGTAGTTTGCTATACGTGCAAACTGTACTAGGCCTGCCTCTGAGAATGTCATTGTCAGAACTGGTGCTCAGGTGTTGTGAAATTTCGAAGTGATAAGGATATATAGTTACATTCTTGGAAAAATTCAGTATCTATTTAAGGCATGCAGAAATGTACCTTTATCATCTTTGTTTATATGCAAAGTGGGTTCTAGCCTCTGTTTATAACCCTGTGTTTTTGTTTGTTTTACCAACAGGGAAGTCCAGAGGATCATTTGAAAATTGTGCAACACCGAGGGCAGTGTTTCATTGATAGGATTGTTCTGTGTATTGCACACGGCCACTCTTAAAACCAAAAATGCTCTCATAAATTTCCATTACACTGCCTGTGGGGCAGTACTGTCCTTTTTGAGAATCAGTGCCCTGTGCTGCCTCCAGTGGGACATCATGTAGCAACTTAAAGCCCTAGGAGCTACCTTAGGTCAAAAAACTCAACATAAGTCTTTGTATATGAAAGGTGCTCTGGAAATCTCTAATTATCTATTTAACCCCTTTTCACTACTTCACCAGATTTTAAGATTTCTATGAAATTTATTAGAAACAAGTCCCCATGCTTACAAAGGCCACAGCCAGAGTGCTAGATACACTTGAAGAACTTTTTCTATTATGATAAAAATGTACAGAACATAACATTCACCATTCTAATCCTTTTAAAGCAATAGTTCAGTGGCATTAAGAAGAGTCACACTGTTGGGGTGCCTGGGTGGCTCAGTTGGTGAGGCCTCCTGACTTTTGATTTCAGCTCAGGTCATTATCCTCAGGGTGTGAAATCAATATAGTCCTGTGTCAGGATCAGCATGGAGCATGTTTAAGATTCTCTCTTTCCTTCTGTCCCTTCCCTCCCCTCTCACCCTTCCTTAAGAAAAAAAAAGGGGGGGGGAGGGGAGGTGCCTGGGTGGCTCAGTCCTTAAGTATCTGCCTTTGGCTCAGTCATGATCCCGGAGTCCTGGGATCAAGCTCAGCATTGGGCTCCCTGCTCCTTGGGAATCCTGCTTCTCCCTCTCTCACTCCCCCTGCTTGTGTTCCCTCTCTGTCAAATAAATAAATAAAATCTTAAAAAAAAAAAAGTTACACTGTTGTGTAAGCACCATCACTGTCCATCTTTGAAACTTTTACATCATCCCAAACTGAAAGTCTGTACCTATTAAAAATAACTCCCCTCCCCCGCATTTCCCCCTCCTCCCACCCCTTGGCAACTACCATTCTACCTTCTGTCTGTATGAATTTGTTCTGTATCCTTCATGTAAGTGGAATCATTCAGTAATTGTCCTTTTGAGTCTGGTTCATTTCACTTAGCATAATGTCTTGAGTTCACCTATGTTGCATGTATCAGAATTTTCTTCCTTTTTAAGGCTAATATTTCATTGCATGTATTTACCATATTTTGTTTATCCATTTTTTTATAGATAGACATTTTTAATTCTTTCCACCTCTTGGGTGTGGTGATTAATGCTTCTATGAATGTGGGTGGTACAGATACAGGTATCTCTTTAGGACTGTGTTCTCAGTTCTTGTGGGTATGTGCCCAGAAGTGGAATTGCTATATATATCACATCACATGTAATTCTGCTTATTGATCCCTTGTTAGGTATATACTTTGAAAACATTTTCTCCATTTTGTGAGCTGTCTTTTCCTTTTAGTATTTTTGATGCACAAGCTTTTAATTTTTATGAAATCCTATTTAACTGTTCTTTTCTTTTGTTGCTTATCGTTTTGATGTCATATCAAAGAAATCATTGCCAAATACAAAGTCATGAAGCCTTCCCATGTTTTCCTCTAAGAGTTTTATAGTTTTATCCCTTGCGTTTAGGCCTTCCATCCATTTTGAGGTGATCTTAGTATATAGTATAAGGTCATGGTTCAACTTTATTTTTTTGCATGTGGAAATCTAACTTACTAGGTTTTTAATTTTCAGCTTTCAGAATTGCTACAGTCTTAGTGATGTTACCATTTTAATGTCTTAATCTCCTTTCACATGTTATTTTTTCTACTTAAGTTTTAAAATAGTCTCCTTATTTTTCTAATTTGTTACAAGGTCATTTTTATTCTTAAAGATGTGCATATTTTTGTGTGTTTATGAAATTCTTTTAGCTTTGTCTCTTTTTCAACTTTCTCTTTAACTATCATTTCTTACCTCTTAACTTTTGTTATTGCCCCCCAGATACTCGAAGACTTTGTTTCAATAATGTTTTCCACTCTAAGATTATTATTGTTATTATAAGATGTGATTATTATAAAAATAATTTACAAAAAGATATCAGAAAATAAAAAACATAATTTTAGACTCAAAAGATCACAATTTAGTGTATATCCTTTCATATAGATGAAGATACTGATTGATTATAGATGTACATATTCATACATATATTTGATTTGTTCACACATACACTTTTGTAGCCTGCTTTTTTCAGTGTGTATCCTATACATTTTTCTATGTTGATTCATGTAGAATCATCGCATTTTTAATGCTTTTATAAAAACATTCATATTGTTCTATCATAACTTGTTTAATAAGCTCCTTCTTCCTGGACATAAATAGGATAACTATATTCTTTTTGTATTGTTAAAATGCATACATGTATTAAGGACAAATATCTAGAAAGGATCATAGTGTTTGGATTTAGGCTATTTTTAAAGTTTTGTGTGTTTTTTTTAAGATTAATTAATTAATTGCTTGTTTGTTTGTTTATTTATTTATTTATTTGACAGAGAGAAACACAGCTAGAGAGGGAACAGAAGCAGGGGGAGTGAGAGAGGGAGAAGCAGGCTTCCCGCTGAGCAGGGAGCCCCATGCGGGGCTCGATCCAGGGACTCCTGGACCATGACCTGAGCCGAAGGCGGTTGCTTAACCAACTGAGCCACGCAGGCGCCCCTATTTTTAAAAGTTTTAAAAAGTTATTGTCTATTACCTTCTGAAAGATTTTATCAGTTCTGTTGTCAGTAATAGTGTATACCCATATACAAACTTCCACACCATTTCTTAAAAGTCACCATACTGGTTTGAATGAAAATATTTTATCCTTTTTTTTGGATGATCATTGTGATAGGCTCTTTTTTTTTTTTTTAAGAGATTTTATTTATTTATTTGACAGAGAGAGTGATCACAAGTAGACAGAGATGCAGGCAGAGAGAGGGGGGGAAGCCGGCTCCCCACTGAGCAGAGAGCCTGACAGGGGCCTCAATTTCAGGACCCTGAGATCATGACCTGAGCCAGAGGCAGAGGCTTTAACCCACTGAGCCACCCAGGTGCCCAAGATAGGCTCTTTTTTTTTTAATGTTACAGAGCTTGTAATTTCCTTTGGTCAGTTTTTGTGCTTTGTTTCTTATTTCTTTATTATTACTTGTTCTTTCCTTATCCTGTGTTTATTGGTTTCATGTCATCTGCTTTATATTTTTTTTACAATTTTATTTATTTGTTTGATACGGGGGGGGGGGGCAGAGAGAGAGAGAAAAAGGGAGAAGCAGGGAGCCCAAAGCTCAACTTAATCCCAGAACCCTGGGATCTTGACCTGAGTTGAAGTCAGATGCTTAACCAACTGAGCCACCCAGGTGCCCCATCATCTCATCTGTTTTAAACAATATTTTTTTCATTACCCTCTTTCTGTGCTGCTTTTCCTATTAATTTTTATTTTCATTATTGTCAGAATTTTAAAAAGTATATTATGTTTTCTCAGATTTAAAATCGGGAGCAAGGAAAAAAAGTAGGGAAGAAGAATTATGAATTGAGAGATGACAATTTTAGGAAGATTCTGTGTCATACATTTGGCACTTAGGGTGACTTTTTCCAGCCACTTGCTTCTGTAGGAACCCTCCTGCCTCTCTTGAATAAAGCTTTAAAATGACTGTGTTTGAAATGAGTGGTTTACAGACTTACAGGCTAAAATTTCCTCCTGAAGGAATATTTTGCTCGTACTAGAATCTGCTAGTAGTAGAAATACAACATTATCTCACACCAGATACCACCTATATGCTTAGGTGTGAAGTCTTTGTACTTCTACTCTAGATAAAATCATGAACCTTTCAGCAAACTGCGCTGTCAGAAATGCTACACAGTGGAAGTGGGGGGGGGAGAGGAGAGGCGGGGGGGGGGATGGGTGGAATGAATGTTCCATTTAGAAATGTTTGGTTTTACTGGTCAAGGAACAAAGTGTTATTGAAAGTTTTGGGATGATTTCCTGGGAGGGAAGTAAATAGAATATCTCTGATCCGGTTTTTAAAATATTCTTAAATTGTTATTATTTTCATCAAACTTCTTTAATTTTTAAAAACATCTTCATTGAAATACAAACCACACAGTTTGCTCATTTAAAGTGTTATATGAGTCAGTGATTTTTAGTATATTCACAATGTAGTATAGTCATTACCATTGCCAATTTTAGAACATTTCTGTTACCCAAAAGAAAAATCGCATGTCCTCTATCAGTAACCTTCCATTTCTCTTAAACCCCACTCCAACCTTAAACAACCACTACCACCCTACTAGTAGTAGTAGTACTACTACCACTACTAATCAACTTTTATCTCTAGTTTTGACATTCCCAGACATTTCATATAAATGGAGTCATAATATATGGTTTCTGTGATTGACCCCTTTGACTCAGAATCCTGTTTATAAGGTTCCTCCATGTTGTAGCATCTATCAGTACTTCATTTCTTTTTATGGCAGGTAATATCTATTGTTTGCATATATGGATATGCCACATTCAGTTTATTCATCAGTTGATGGATAATTAGGTTGTTTCTGTCTTTAGGCTATTAAAAATAATGCTACCATTGGGACTCCTGGGTGGCTTGGTTGGTTGAGTGACTGCCTTAGGCTCAGATCATGATCCAGGAGTCCTGGGATCAAGTTCCACATTGGGTTCCCAGCTCCGCGGGGAGCCTGCTTCTCCCTCTGACCTTCTCCCCTCTCACGCTCTCTCAAATAAATAAATAAATAAATTCCCTTTTTTTTTTTTTTAAAGAATAATGCTACCATGAACATTCAGGTACATACAGATCTTTACCTGGGCTTATGTTTCATTTCTCTTGGGTATGTATTTAGGAGTAGAAATGTTGGATCAAATGATAAGTCTTTGTTTAACATTCTGAAGAACTGTCAGAGTATTTTCCAAAGTGACTGCCCTACTGTACATTCTCACCAGTAGTGTATGAGGGTTCCAGTTTCTCTCCATTTTCCCTAGTACTTATTACTCTCTCACTCTTTGATTCTAGCCATTGTGGTGGGTGAGAAGTCGCATTTTACTGTGGATTTGCACTTCCTAGATGACTGTTGATGTATTTTTCCATGTTTATTAACTCTTCAAGCTTAAAGTGCAATAAATCCCTGGTAGAAGCCCTAAACCTAGACCCAGAACCTGGTCTTTAGATCCATTGGTGAGGATGAAACAAGGGGACACATCATATCTCATTAATTCAGAGATACACATTTTCCACTTTTAACGTCACTCTTATCAGTGCACCTTTTTTTTTCTTCCAAGATTTTATTTAAATTCAAATTAGTTAACATATAGTGTAGTTTCGGAGTAGAATTTAGTGATTCATCATGTGCATATAACACCCAGTGCTCGCTACAACAAGTTTCCTCTTTAATATCCATCACCAGTTTAACCCATCTCCCCACCCACCTCCCCTTCAGCAACCCTCAGTTTGTTCTCTGTAGTCAAGAGCCTCTTATGGTTTTGCCCTCTGTGTTTATCTCATTTTATTTTTCCTTCCCATCCTCTATTTCATCTTTTCGTTTCTTAAATTCCACATAAGTGAAATCACGTGGTATTTGTCTTTCTCTGACTTATTTTGCTTAGTAATAATAGAGTAATAATGTACTCTAGTTCCATCCATATCATTGCACATGGCAAGATTCCATTCTTTTTGATGACTGAGTAGTTTCCATTGGTGTGTGTGTGTGTGTGTGTGTATACATACATACACACACACACACACACACACACACACATATTCTTTATCTATTCAGCAGCCAGTGGGCACTTGGGTTCTTTCCATACTGTGGCTGTTGTTGATAGTGCTGCTATAAACATTAGGGTGCATGTGCCCCTTTACGTCAGTATTTTTATACCCTTTGGATAATTACCTAGTGATGCAATTGCTGAGTCATAGACTGGTTCTATTTTTAACTTTTTGAGGAACCTCTGTACTATTTTCCAGAATGGCTAAGTTTGCATTCCCACCAACACTGTAAGGGAGTTCCCCTTTCTCCATACTCATCAGCATCTGTTGTTTCCTGAGTTATTTTTAGCCATCTGACAGGTCTAAGGTGGTATCTCACTGTGGTTTTGATTTGTATTTCCCTGGTGAGTGATGTTCAGCAACTTTTCATGTGTCCCTTAGCCATCTGGATGTCTTCTTTGGAGAAATGTCTGTTCATGCCTTCTGCCCATTTCTTAAATGGACTTTTTTTGGGGGTGTTGAGTTTGATAAGTTCTTTATAGATTTTGGATATTGACCCTTTATCAAAATGTCATTGATATGAGTGCCTTGTACACCAAGTATAACATGACTTCAGTAAAAACAGTTTGAAAAAAAGAAAATCTGGACATTTAAGAAGTTTACTGATTATGGTTCTGTAGTCCTAGAGCAACTTGTTCAACTAGAACCTAAAGTATTCTCAAATTAGGTTCAAATATTCTTCATCTTATACTTCATTGGATTAAATATCTGAATAACTCATGGTGTGAAGCCTTTTTGCTTTTCTAAACCTTCTGATTATCATGTTCTAGCCAATGATTTGGTGCATTATTTATCATCATTTTTGAGTAAAAAATAATTCCATCTTTCCTTGTAAAACATTATTTTTTTTTATATTTATTCAAGGACATTTGCCTGTTTCCTTCTTTATAAACTTGAGATCCTTGTGTGCCCATGTGCATGAAGGAGTGCAGGGATTTGGTTAAAGCTACTCCCATCATTTATCATTGTTAGACTCACTCTCATTCGGTGAGATAGCCAATGGAAAAAAGCACTGAAGACTTTTCTTTTATTGATTTCCGTGGAACTTTGACCCTGTACAAAAACTGGATATGGCCAGAAAGTAAAAACTCAAGTCTTTTATTATGGTTGTTTATATGAAATCTGCATGTTAACACAACTGCATGAGTCAGGATGGTACAAATAATTTTAACAATTTCCAACGGTGTAACCCAGAGTTCTGTTGTGCCCCATTTCCTCCCTCCCTTCCCCTGCTGTCTTTTTATTGTGCTAGGAATAGCTAACATGAGCCTCTTCACAAAATACTAAGTGGACAATACAGTATTGTTAAGGAGAAATGTGGAGTTGCCCCATTTCTTTTTAATTTGTATGTTATTTAAAGTAACATCTAACAAAACACTCTCTCTCTTATGCCTTCTACAGTAGAGAACTGGGGAGAATAATCCCACTAACAGATGATGTTGTTTAGTACACCTGGCATCAGATTATTAATAGATTATTCTACTGAGCAAATTTGCTTCTGTGTAATTTCAGTTATTGATCTTAATTCAGCCTTCTAGAGTGTTGCACTGTGTAACTTCTCTCTCTACATGAGAGCTCTTCAGCTATTTATCAGACAGCCTGTTTTCCCTGATGTTTTTCTTCTGTTAACTTCTTCAGCCTTTGTCTGAATGAAGTAGTTCATAGACCTCTATGCCGCCTCTCTGGACATAATCCCATTTATCAATGTCCTTTCTAGAAGAGTGGTTAAAAAAAAAAATAGATGTTAGTGGAACAGTGGATAAGTCTAATTACGGTATAGTTCTTATATTTTGGAATTATATGTACTTGTCCATGTTTTGTTTTTATTCACTTTTCTGTAACTTTTTACTGTCATCTTGTTTTTATTAATTCTTCCAGGGAATTACTGGGTACATTAATTTGTTAAGCTACATTTGTAGCAGGTGTTGATATTTTGAGTCAACTGTGTGCGTGCATTAATCACTTCCTCTGAGTAGCCTTTCCTTCCCACATAGTCTGTTGTGTTTCCTGCAACCTGTTTCTTCCCGCTCCTGAGACGGGGGTCCACAACTCTATTTGCACTCGCTCTGTCCTCAGTGTGCAGCGCTGAGCCTGCCATATAGGGGGTACTTAATGTATAAAAGAAAAAAAACACTGTGATTGTTCATTTCCTTCACTGCCTACTTATATTCTGGTCACACCTTCCTAGAATCAGAGCCCTTGTCTTAACTTTGACTTGATTGCCTAACATAGTTATTGACACCAAGATGCTAGAATTCTGGTTGTATGGATTAGATAGATTCTTTTGAACATTTACATGACTGGAAAAATGGTTGCAGGCATGTGAAAGAGGTGAGACTACAAGGCATTTTGGTTCAAATCCTTGGATCTTTGGAATGCTGTGCCAAGAAATTTGCATTGAAGAGTTGATACAAATTTAAACATCTGAGAAAAGCAGTTTGGGAAGGAGTATAAAAATTGGGAGATTCAGGTAACTAAATTTTGAATATGCTGATATGCGGGGGGAGGTTCCCTCTATACTGATGGGATTAGAATTTGTCAAAAACTGCCTGTTTTGCGGCGCCTGGGTGGCTCAGTGGGTTGAGCATCTGACCCTGGGATCCAGCACCCCTACTCCCAGTTGGCTCCCTCCTCAGTGGAGAATCTGCTTCTCCCTCTCCCTCTACCCCACCCCTGTGTACTCTCTCATGCGCTCTCTCTAATAAATAAAATCTTTTTTAAAGAACCCTAGAAACTACCCCTCTTAAGAGGAAATCCTTAAATGCAAACATACATTGAATATTTTCTTTTAAAAATATGTAAGTATACTTTTAGTTAGCAATCTTTTGATGTAGGATTGTATGAAAAATCTAGTTTACCACTATGCTTCATAAGGAAAAACTGAAGGATTTATGGTCTTTTTTTGAGTATGCTTCACTCATTACAGTTCAGAATTGTCTTGTTTGTATATCCAAAATAGACCTCTTATTTCCAGTTTCTGTTTCTTTTAAGTTAGAATTTAAAGATACCTGCAAAAGAATCTGAATGAAAAATCCTACTAGATTTAAAAAATGTTTTCTCCTCCATTTAACAGTAACTCATGCTTACTTGATTCAGTAGCTTTGATGAGAACTTGCTTTATTGGGTCCTTCCAAGGCATCCAGTTTAGTTTTTAGAAGGATAACCAAACAACAACAACAAAAAAAAAAACCCAACTGTTTTATTTCGTATGTGTTTATTGACATAATATTTAATTTTAAAAAGTTCCTTAAAAGATAAACAGATCACAAAGGGAAGAAAAGAATAGACTTAAGAAGTACAGCCCAGACTTCTGGTTATGTCCCAGTATCCTCTGTACCACAATATTTATTTTCTAGAACATAGCCACACACTGAGGAGCCAAGTGTGGCCGGGAGGCTAGGTTCTGCATGTGAGGATGTGAGTGGAAACGATGGTCACACTTTTTGGGTTACACACTTAAAAAGAAAGAGTGTTTCCTCCACTTTCCTTGCTTGTTTTCCCTCCCATGGCCTGCAAGGTT
Organism: Spilogale gracilis; assembly: GCA_004023965.1. Classification (NCBI taxonomy): domain Eukaryota; kingdom Metazoa; phylum Chordata; class Mammalia; order Carnivora; family Mephitidae; genus Spilogale; species Spilogale gracilis. Next base: position 11,799 of record PITA01008360.1, read on the forward strand.
CATGTACAGATGGGATCACAGACAACTATACCGACTTGGAAGCTGTGTTGTGAAGGTGGGGGAGCAGTGAGGTGAAAAGGCACTTGGATTTCTGATGTTCTCACGTTGACCGTGAGCTCTGAACTGCTTACACTTGGGCTTCTGTGTGATCACTTCCTTTGCCTGAACCAAAATTTTATTGAAAACTTTAAGCCCCAAGCACCCACCTCTCTGTGATAACCATCAGTTTGTTCTCTGTGGTCTAAAGTCTATTTCTTGGGGGTAGTGGAGTATTCGTCAGTGTGTGTGTGTGTGTTTAATTTCTTAAATTCCATCTATGAGTGAAGTCATATGGTATTTGTCTTTCTCTGACTTATTTTGCTTAGCATTGTGCTCTTTAGGTCTATCCATGATGTTACACATAGCAAGATTTTATTCTCTACTATGGCTTAATAATATTCCATTCCATTCCAGCATATCACCTCTCATCCATTCATCTGTTGATGGGTGATTGCGCTGTGTCCATAGTTTGACTATTGGAAATAATGCTGCAAGAAACATAGGCGTGCACATATCCCTTTGAATTAGTGGAGTTTTTTGTGGGGATAAATACCTAGTAGTGTGATTAATAGATCATAGGTTAGCTTTATTTTTAAAAAATGTTGCCAGGGAACCTCCATACTCTTCCACAGTGGCTGCACCAGTTTGCATTCCCACATGCATGGGAGCATCTATGCATGTAGTGCATGAAGCTTCTGTGTTCTCCACATCCTCACCGACAGTTGTTGTTTCTTGTGTTTTTTATTTTAGCCATTCTGACAGGTGTGAGATGGTATCTCATTATAGTGTTGATTTGCATTTCCCTGATGATGAGTGATGTTGAGCATCTTTTCATGTGTCTGTTGGCCATGAGTATGTCTCCTTTGGAGAAATGTCTGTCCACATCTTCTGCCCTTTTTTAATTGGATTATATGTTTTTTGGATATTGAGTTCTATCCGTTCTTTGTATATGTTGGATACTAATCCTCTATCGGATATGTCATTTCCAAGTATCTTCTCCCATTCAACCTTGTAGGTTGCTGTTTAATTTTGTTGATGGTTTTCTTCACTATGCAGAAAGTTTTTATTTTGATGTAGTCCCAGTAGGTTATTTTTGCTTTTATTTCCCTTGTCTTGGGAGACGTATCTAGAAAAATGTTGCTACTATGGTCAGAGAATACTGCCTGTGCTCTCTTCAAAGATTTTTATGTTTTCAGATCTAACACATCTTCAACCTATTTCGAGTTTTTTTATTTCTAATTTCATTCTTTTGCATGTAGCTGTCCAGTTTTTTTCAACACCATTTGATGAAGGGACTGTCTTTTTCCCATTGTGTAGTCATTTGACCTTTGTCAAAGGTTAATTGACCATGTATTTGTGGATTTATTTCTTAGTTTTTCTGTTCTCTTCCATTCCACCAAAAGCAAGGTGTTACATAGAAATGATTTAATCTGAGGTGGTGAAAATGGAAAAATAGAATGGTAGTATATGCATCCATTAGTTGAGGGAAATGTTTAAATGGCAAAAGTGAGAGAATGACCTCAGTTCACATCAGGTGTGTAACACATGGTCACTAAGTCCCTTTGATAACTCTTCAGAGCAGGCTGTGGATAGCAGGTAAAATATGGGGTGTATACAGGGGAATGTATAATATCCATGTTTCCTTCTAAATATGCTTAGAAAGCATTACTTACATATTAATAGGGTTACAGGAGTTAATGCACAGCATTATTGTTTTAATTTACCCTAAAATCAGCCTACCTCCTGCTGACCCCTACCTGCTGATAATTAGAGAACATTACAAAATGTTCACTGTTGCTTAAGCCTTAGTCCAGTCTGATTATTTAGCCAGCCCATTTATTTTTTTTAATCGATGATTATTAACATACAATGTTATATTAGTTTCAGATATACAACACCTATTTGATAGTTCTGTATGTTACTGGATCATCACCACAATAAGTGTGGTCACCATACAATGCTATTACAGTATTATTGACTATATTCCTTATGCTGTACTGTTCATTTCCATGACTTATTCATTTTATAACTGGAAGTTGGTATCTCTTAATCCCTTTCACCTATTTCATCGGTGCCCACCCCCCTCCCCAACCACCAGTTTGTTCTCTGTATTCATGAGTCTGTTTGTTTGGTTTGTTTGGTTTTGTTTTTGTTTTTTTGATTTCACATATAAGTGAAATCATATTATATTATCCTTTCACAGTCTGACTTATTTCACTTAGCATCACACCGTCTAGGTCCATCTACGTTGCAAATGGCAGAATTTCATTCTTTTTTAAGGCTGAGTAAACAGCCCATTTATGTAGGCTTCAGATGAAAATGTTTGATCCTTTGTCATCCTCCACTCCCGGCTGTTATTCCTAACTGGTATGAGGGTCAGTGTGTGAGTGGGAAGAAAGGGCAGAGGGACTTATTTCCACTCATTGTAGCAGGGCCAAAGTCTTAGATGTGCTATGCTCTGCTCTTCCCTAGGGGATCCTGGCATCACAGTGGAAGGGTCTTGTGCTATAAATCATGGCTTGCAGAGAGCCTGCCTGCTTGAGCTGCCTCAAAGTGCAGCCTCATAGTCTGTCACGTAAGTGTAGGGTTGTGGTCATCCTGCCTGCCACACTGGGCCACGCGGGAGACACAGTGTCTGTCTTAGTTACACACTCCCTGAAAATTGGAAGTATCTTGGTTGGGAAGCTCAGCCTCAGATACTCTCTCCCCAAACACGGTGTGTTCATTTTTAGTGTTCATGCTGATAAGGGGCTCCACTTAGGATAAAGTAGGGGAAGATAGGGATGATCATGAAAGTTTTGGTAGTCAAAGTAATCTGCTGTGATTAGAATGTGAGATTTATATGCATGAGTGATGATAAGGGAATGTGGGTTTGATGATAAGGGAATGAGAGTTAAAAAGTAATTTTATTCAAATTTGATCATGAGAGAGATATGACCAAATTTTTCTAAATAAATTGCATAATTTTGAGTCAGTGTTATGTACAACATAAAAATTTGGAAATTATAGAAATATTTGAGGAATAAATTGCCTCAGATGTAAGCATTTAATGATATACTTATTTTAATGTATTTTTGCATGAATATATATTTATATATAGCTTAAAAATATATGTTTGATTTTTCCTCTATAAATTTTTTTTGGCCAGTTAATGTTAATTCATTATACATTAAATCTCTGTTTTGATACTCATTAATTACTGATTTTTCCCCTATTCTGTACTTTGCCTTTCCACTTCATTTATGATGATTTAAGAAAAAAAAATGTAGGTGTGGGGACTTCTTTGGTTTCTGTATCTATATGTTTATATATTTGCTTATATATTTAAACCTAAACAACTTAAAAAAAATTTTGTCACTGTAAAGTCCAAGCTCCATACCAAGGAAACCTAATTTGGCCATGGCCTAATGAAGATGGATGCTTATTCCTTCCCTGTAACATATCTAAGGTTAAGTAGTGTTGAGGTGCTGTCCTCACATGGACATTCAAGGACCCAATTTCTGCCTTCCTGTTGCTCCAGCATTGTCTTAATGCCCCTAGGTGTTGTCTTAATCTACATAGTTGGAATAAGACCACAGGCACATCTAATTTCTGGCTCATATGAAGGACCAGGAGAGAGGCTCCAACGCTGCATTTTCCTTTTACACACATCATATGCTCTGATGGCTGATGTTACACCTAGCGCAAGTGAGGATGGAAAATACAGGCTTTAGCTGCCATGTTCCCCGCCAGTACTCCTATTACACTAGAAGAGAACCTGTTTTTTTGGGCAATCACAAGCTCCCACCACATTTTTCCTTTATTTTTTCCAATCTTCTAACAGAATTCTCCCTTTCCACAGTGCATGGAGATACTGCTACATTTTCTCATACTTTATTCATGATGTATTTCCTTCCTGCCTGCCTCCCTGCCTGCCTGCCAGAAAATGTGTTTATTGCATTCCTGCCATATGCTAAGTATAGGAGAAAGCTTTGGGGATATCATGGTGAAAAAAACCATTGGGGGCGTCTGGGTGGCTCAGTTGGTTAAGCATCTGACTTTGGCTCCTGGCTCAGGCCCTGGTCTCAAGCTCCTGGGATTAAACCTGTGTTGGGACAGGCTCCCTGCTCAGCCGGAGTTTTGCTTCTCCCTCTTGCTCTGCCCCGCCCTCCCCTGCCCCCTTACTGCTCAGGCTCACTCTCTCAAATAAGTAAGCAAAATCTTAAAAACAAACAAAACAAAGTTCTCTTCCTTCATAGCTTATAGTCCAGTGCCTTTGAAAAACATTAAATCAGCAACTATAGGAGGGATACATGGACTCTGGGGTCTCTGAGACCATTTTCATGATAATACTAAGATGTTGTTTGCCTTTGTAATTGTGTTGTCCTTTTATACGATAGTACCAAAATACTAATCCATCAAACTACTGAGTCAAGTCGATGGACCTAAATTGTACTAGTAGTCATCGTAGTCTTCACTACTATGCACCTTTGATAAAAAATGCCGAAGCTGTAAAAATCACTATTTATATTAAATCTTGATCCTTAGGTACATACCTCTGTAATATACCTTGTAACCAAATATGGAGTGTACCCATAGGACTCTGCCATGTTCCAAAGCATGTTGGTTATCTTGAGGAAAAACAGTTGTGTGCTTGTTTGAGTTGTGAATTGAACTAGTTGCTCTTTTCTTGGAATACCACTTATACTTGAAAGAAATTGTGGTTCGTCCTACTTTGGGATTTGGCAGAGTTAGTTTGTCACTTCAAAGAAAACAGCTAACAGTGTTAGTTGCCAATAATAAAATTAGAGATTTCAAGCAAAAAAAAAAAAAATGTTTTTGAAATTAAAGAAATGTATCCCTAGCACCGAGAGCCTGATATCTTCCCAAGACCTAGAATCTTTTCTGATGAAATTACAGGTAATATTAAAATGGTAATTAAATAAATACAGATACTACAGTTAATATATATTCTTCTTACTATGTTATTATCATTTTGTATTGAAAATACATCAGTACTGAGTTCTGCACAGCTCAGTGAACTAATTTCCAAATCACACATGGGTAAAATACCCATCCAAATACAAGCGAGACCTATGAATTTCAAAGTATCAAAGTATAAAAACTTAATAGAAATGTATTATAACCAGTCTTTAAGCTACCTTTTTCAAGTTTTGATATAGAATCGAAGAAGACTGGGGTGCCTGGGTGGCTCAGTCGTTAAACGGGTCATGATCCTGAAGTCCAAAGACCAAGCCCTGCATTGGGTTCCCTGTTCAGTGGGAAGCCTGCTTCTCCCTCCCCTGGTTCCCCTGCTTGTGTTCCCTCCCTAGCTGTTTTCTCTCTGTCAAATAAATAAATAAAATCTTTAAAAAAAAAAAAAAAGAATCGAAGAAGACTATCCACAGTCATCTGTAAATGCTATTAAATTGCTCTTTTCTAACTACATAATTATGTGAAATAGATTTTCTTTATATAATTCAACTAAATGAGTAATTGTACCACATTAAATGCAGAAGTAGATATGAGAATTAAGAAGCCGGCTTCCTTTTATTAAGCTATTTGCAGAAATGTAAGATAATATTACTTATTTCACTTTTGAGGGGAGGAAGAAAATACATGTTTTTTATAGGTAGTCAACAATTAAATGACTATGGCTATTCTGATCACTAATCAAGAAAAAAAGGTGACCTTTCTTCTACCTCATTGATTCATAATCTTTAGCTTCCATCAGAATCACTTGGAGGGTTGGTTAAAACACAAATTGCTGGGCCTACTCGCAGAGTTTCTAATTCAGTAAGTTCTGGGTGGGGCTCGGGAATGTGTTTTTTTTTTTTTTTTTTAAGATTTTATTTATTTATTTGACAGAAACACAGCTAAAGAGGGAACACAGGCAGGGAGAGTGAGGGAAGGAGAAGCAGGCTTCCCGCCGAGCCGGGAACCCGATGTGTGGCTCGATCCGGGGACTCTGGGATCATGACCTGAGCCACTCAGGCGCCCCGGGAATGTGCATTTCTTATGTGTTCCTGATAACTGTGAGTGTGGCTAATACCGTTGGTCCTGAGGTCTTAGTGTGAGAACCACTGAGCTGTTCCTTTGGGTTTATTGGAAAAACCTGTTTGAGCTGCTATTTGTAGGAAGAAAAAAACCAAAAGATTTAAGGTTAAGTAGTACAGATGTAGAAATAATGGCTTAGTTGCCAGAATTGGGGAGTTCATTGAAAAATAAACAGAGCAGCGTGTCAAGAACTAGTTAGTATTTGAGGCTTTACCATCCTTCAAGCTAACAAGTCAGCCAACTGCAGTTTTATGCTAACTTCTGTCTCTAGAAGACAGGAGATTCCCAGTTCAGACAAAAAGGACTTTATTACAGCAATTGTAGTTGCCAGAGAATCAGTATTGCCATTTACGAAGCCCGAATTCCTGAAGGGCAACATGAAGAGAGCCGGCTGATGAATGCACCGGCGTTGAGTTCTGTTGCGGTAGAGGAAACATGAATTTACATGGTCTCTTGGACTGACCTGCCAGGAGCAAGCTTCCTGAGCTGCCCACGGTTCTCTTCTTTTGTCCCACCTTTTTAGAGCCGTCTTGCTTGTGCGGTCATTCTTGCTCAGTGTCGTCGTATGGGACCTGTTTCAGGCACGAATGCCTTAGGAATTAGTTTTATTGGGAGTTAACGTTGAGAGACTTGGTCATTTGGGGAATCTAGATTTTGGTGTTTATAGTCATTATCAAATGATCGTTATATCCTAGAATGTCAGACATGCCCATAAATATGTATATATTTACTTAAATAAGTTCAGAGCTTTTTAATAGCTAGATAAAAAAAAATTAGGTTATGACCCCTGCTGAGGAATAAAATTAGAAACAAAATCTTCTCCCACCCTAGAAATCCTAACATAGCAGAGGGAAAAAACAAACAAACAAACAAACACACTTTTGTTTTTGAATAATCATTGAATCACAGTGTGGTGCATATTACAGGCAGTACACCAAGATCTTGAAAAGGCAGAAAGGAGGAATCTCATCCCCTTATAGAGCCAAACAGATACAACTTACTGCATACATATTTTCAAGTTAGACCTAACTAGTCCTTCAGAGGCTTGACACCTTATGCATGTAGTTCATTGGGTAGATCATTCAGGTTAGCTAGTTAGCCTTATCCAGAGGAGAAACGTATCTCGTATCTTTATCACAGGAGGTAGTTTTGCATCTTGGAGCAAGGCAGCCACCCACGTTAGACCCCTACCCTTCCACAGAAACTGGGAGAGTTTCACATTTCAAAGAAATGGCTCCTGATCTCTTGAGAAAGATGTTTTGGTTATAAAGCTGACCAAAAAAAAAAAAAAGCATATTTGTTTTTCTAAAATATGTGTACATACACACACATCTGAAAAAGAGGAAAAGTATTTACAATTATAATTTTTTTAAAGTAAATGTTCTAAAGACAGGGAGGGGGGAGGGTTATCGCTCCCCTTACTTTCAACAGGTTTAATTAAGCCTCATATTTTTAACTTATATATGCCCGTATACCTTCTTCATTGCTTCTATCTTTTTTAAATATATATTATTTTATTTTTTGAGTGTTCCAAGATTCATTGTTTATGCCCCACACCCAGTGCTCCATGCAATAGGTGCCCTCAGTACCCACCACCAGGCTCTCCCATCCCCCCACCCCATCTCCTCCAAGACCCTCAGTTTGTTTCTGTGTCCAGAGTCTCTCATGTTTCGTTTCCCTCCCGAATTACCATACTTCCCATTTCCTTTCCTTCTCCTACTGTCCTCTGTATTACTCCTTATGCACCACAAGTAAGTGAAATCACGTGATACTTGACTTTCTCTACTTGGCTTATTTCACTCAGCATAATCTCTTCCAGTCTTGCCCATGTTGCTACAAAAGATGGATATTCATCCTTTCTGATGGAGGCATAGTATTCCATTGTATATATGTACCACATCTTCTTTATCCATTCATCTGTTGATGGGCACCTTGGCACTTTCCACAGTTTGGCGATTGTGGCCATTGCTGCAATGAACATTGGGGTGCATATGGCCCTTCTTTTCACTACATCCGTATCTTTGGGGTAAATGCCCAGCAGTGCAATTGCAGGGTCATAGGGTAGCTCTATTTTTAATTTTTTAAGGAATCTCCACACTGTTTTCCAAAGCGGCTGCACCAACTTGCATTCCCACCAGCAGTGTAAGAGGGTTCCCCTTTCTCCGCAGCCTCTCCAACACTTGTTGTTTCCTGTCTTGTTAATTTTGACCATTCTGACTGGTGTAAGGTGGTATCTCAGTGTGGTTTTGATTTGAATTTCCCTGATAGCTAGTGATGATGAATGTTTTTTCATGTGTCTGTTAGCCATTTGTATGTCTTCTATGGAGAAGTGCCTTTTCATGTCTCCTGCCCATTTTTTGATGTGATCATTTTCTTTTGGGATGTTGAATTTGAGTAGTTCTTTATAGATCTTGGATATCAGCCCTTTGTAGTGTCATTTGCAAATATCCTCTCCCATTCCGTGGGTTGCCTCTTTGTTTTGTTGACTGTTTCCTGTGCTATGTAGAAGCTTTTTATTTTGATGAAGTCCCAAAGTTCATTTTCGCTTTTGTCTCCTTTGCCTTTGGAGACGTGTCTTGAAAGAAGTTGCTGTGGCCAATGTCAAAGAGGTTACTGCCTATGTTCTCCTCCAGGATTTTGATGGGTTCCTGCCTCTCGTTGAGGTCTTTCATCCATTTCGAGTTTATCTTTGTGTGTGGTGTAAGAGAATGGTCTATTTCATTCTTCTATACATAGCTGTCCAATTTTCCCAGCACCATTTATTGAAGAGACTGTCTTTTTTCCACCAGATATTTTTTCCTGCTTTGTCGAAGATTATTTGACCATAGATTTGTGGGTCCATATCTGGACTCTCTACTCTGTTCCATTGGTCTATTTGTCTGTTTTTGTGCCAGTACCATGCTGTCTTGGTGATCACAGCTTTGTAATAAAGCCTGAAGTCGGGTAACGTGATGCCCCCAGCTTTGTTATTCTTCTTCAACAATTCCTTAGCGATTTGGGGTCTTTTTTGATTCCATATAAATTTTAGGATTGTTTGTTCCAATGTTTTGAAAAATGTTGGTAGAATTTTGATCAGGATGGCATTGAAAGTATAGATTGCTCTGGGCAGTATAGACACTTTAACAGTGTTTATTCTTCTGATGCATGAGCATGGAATGCTCTTCCATATTTTTGTGTCTTCTTCAATTTCTTTCATGAGTGTTCTGTAGTTCCTCGAGTACAGATCCTTAACTTCTTTGGTTAGGTTTATTCCTAGGTATCTTACGGTTTTTGGTACTATAGTAAACGGAGTCGATTCTCTGATTTCCCTTTCTGTAATTTCATTTTTAGTGTATGAGAAGGTAACTGATTTCTGTGCACTGATTTTGTATCTTGCCGCATTACTGAATTGTTGTATGAGCTCTAGTAGTTTGGGGGTAGAGTCTTTTGGGTTTTCCATATAGAGTATCATGTCATCTGCAAAGAGAAAGAGTTTGACTTCTTCTTTGCCAAGTTGAATACCTTTTATTTCTTTCTGTTGTCTGATTGCTGTTGCTAGGCCTTCTAACACTGTGTTGAACAGTATTGGTGAGAGTGGGCATCCTTTTCTTGATCCTGATCTCAGAGGGAAGGCTGCCAATTTTTCCCCTGTTGAGAATGTCATTGCTTCTATCTTAAATATAAGGACCTTAATCTTGTTGATCATATGGCTGCACTCTGATGAATGACAGTGACTTTATATGTACTTGTCATTTGGTTTTATTCCAATTTGAACTAAATTATACTGTAGCTTTATACACTCTAAAAAAATTGAAATTGCTAAATTCTATGTAAAATTTAGGATTCCTTAAAAGTAGGGTTGGTGGTGTCAGGAATTCAAAATAAGATAATGAAATTGCCATCTTAATCGCTGAATAGCCTCTGATATCAGGCAGTGTAAATCCTGAAGCCAGGAATTAAATATTCTAAATATGACCCTAAGCAGAGAATTGGATGAAGAATCTTCTTGGGGCAAAGAGGTATTTGTTTTCTGAGGTCAGAGGTACTTTGTCTTTAAACTGTTTGTAGTTAAAAGTTTAGATTTCCTGTACTCAACAAAATCAGGGGCAGACACTATTTTATTATCATTTTTAAAATGGCAGATTATATAATTCTTAGTCAAAGAATTAGAATCTATCTAACCAAGGGTTACTTTATTTAGATCTTGTTTGTGTCTTGGTTCCTTCCCCTCACTTGTCCTTACTTGATGTGTTTCCCTTTCCCGAGCCTCCCTGTTGACCTCCAACTGCCATGAGTTTCCTCTCGGTGTTACCGTGCTGATATTCTCTGACCTTCCGCCATCTGTCTGTGTGTTACCATCAGAAGCTGAACTCCACTTCGTACTCCTGCTGTGCTTACTCTTTGCCCTCGGAGATGCAATTTTCTATTAGCCACTTCCTTTTTAGAGAGAGAGATGGGCGGGGGCGCCTGGATGGCACAGTCAATTGGGCGGGTCCCACTCGTGGTTTCAGCTGAGGTCAAACTCATGGTCATGAGATCAAGCCCTGTGTTGGGCTCCATGCTCAGCACAGAGGTTGCTTGAGGTTCTCCCTCTCCCTCTGCCCCTCCTGCTTATGCTTGCTCTGTCTCAGTCTCTTTCTCTCTCTGAAATCAATAAATAAATAATTTTTAAAAGAGAGAGGCCAAAGGACTCCTTTGGTGATCCCACCTTTGACTTTATAGCCCGTTGGCTTACTAGTCTACCATAACTATATTGCATACATTCTTGCCCTTTGGGCGTTACAGTCTCCCTTCCTGGCTCTCTGAAGTCTCTCTCATTTGACAGTGACGAGCTTGTTGATAGTTGCTTTGTAGATGACTTAGTCACCTTGACCAGCCTGGCATTGTGACCACAGTGGTCACACGCTTTGATCTTTTCATACATGTTCCATATTCCTTATTTCTCCTTGAAAGAAGGGTGTTCCCAGCCCTTTTTAATGCCACTTCTGGATTTAAGGGGAAAACAATAGCTGTCTAATTGAGTACTGCTAGTAAAATTTACTTTTTTCCTTTTCCCTGCCTCTCGACTAGCTCTGAGATTTTTTCTTTCTCTCTCTCTTTCTTTCCTTCCTTCCTTCCTTTCCTTCCTTTCCTTTCTTTCCTACTTTTGCCTTCCTTCCTTTCCTTCCTTCCTTCCTTCTTTTCTTCCTTTCCTTCCGTTCCTTTCTTTTCTTTCTATCCTTTCTTTACTACTTTTCCCTCCCTCCCTCCCTCCCTCCCTCTCTCCCTTCCTCTCCTCCCCCTCTCTTTCTTTCTGAATATTCCCATCAGTGTCTCAAACATGATTGTGCTGAGATTTGTAGAGAACAACCTTTAACTCTTTCCAGTATGCTGTGTGAAAAGAATACCAGTATTTAGAGTGTTGGAACCCTGACCATGTAGCATTTCTGATTTTCCTATTAGGAGTCTGTCTGCATGGAAGTGAGAATTGAAAATTAATTACATAAAATTGCTAAGCTTTGAAACCCTTTTTTTCAGCATTTCTTCCTCTAGGATATCTATTCCTCAAAGAGAATATTGTGACTAGCAAATAAATTAGGTAAAAATCCAATTCATAATACTCTCATCCTCAATCTTTAATGTTAAACAGATTTCGGGATATTTTGAACCGCAAGCCAGTTGACTTAAGATGGTCATTGCAAATGAAGCAAAGTGTCCCTGGTATCAGTTATTTTAAGCAATGTGAAGTGAACTAGAACTTAAAGACGGTGTCAGGAAAATTTGTTTTTTTCTTATTAAAATTATAGAATTCTCATCTGTATATACATAGTTCCAGTGATTTTTTTTTTTTAACTGTTTCTGATTTTACCCCACTTGGTTGTCACACCCCACTGGCTTATATCATGTGAGCCTTTTTGGACTTTCCAGTTGTTGAGTTGTTTCACCAAAAGAGGAATCCTTGGGTGGCTGTGCCAGTGGAATCCCCACTTCTGTGTATGGTTACGGGGATCTAGAATTTCTCATCATCACAGCGTGGCCGCTGACTCAGTTTGCAGTTCTGTAGAAGCCCAGAGGGTCTTCTGCAGGATGAGCCCTGCTGCGGACTACCTAGGACACGTTAGCTGGGTGGCTCTCTGTTCAGTGAGGGAAATAAATGTGTGAGCCACAATCGTTGCTGCAGCAGTGCTTTTCAGAGAACCAAGTGCACTGTTGTTGATTAATAAATAATGGGTTGTTTATCTTGGAATTGTTTTTATTGGCAGATGCCCTGAAACATTCACAGGCTGGCTGTAAATGAAGAATGGCCTCATTGTTTATTCAGCTCCTGCTCTTCTATCTAATGTGCTGTATCTTGGGAAATTTTCTTGAATATCAAATCACAAGTAAAATTTAAGCAGCTTTTTCTCGCCCCAGATTTTCAAATGTGCCATTTAACTATGATCTGTTCTCAGATGCCTCTGATAAAGTGTGTGTGTGTATAGCTAGAGGGGATAAGGGTTAGAGAATAAAGCCCAGAAGTTTACTATTTAATTGTAACAGGCACAAGTAGCTTAAATTCAGGTACATTTCTGTTTGATTGTGTGTCTAGCAGATGTTAGCTGCTGAGGATTCAAGAAATATTCATAGAAACGTGTGCAGAATGAGGGGCAGCAGAGATCCCTGGAGGGGTGAGTCAGGAAAAAGGTTGTTGATGAAGGGGGTAAGTTTATGCTTGGTGGAAGACAACCAAGGTGGCAAGAAGAAGCAGAGTAAATTAAATTTTGGCAGAGGAGACAGTATGTTTGAAGATTTGTGGTGTGATCAGAGTAGGTGTTCTTGGAACTGTAAGTTATTCTATAATGCTGGATTACACTGTAGGAAGGGCCCTGAGAAAATGGAAATATGGGGCCTGGAGAACACAAATCCTGGCTGTATCTCCGAAACCGTGATAAATACCTTTGTGTGATATGTAGCCCTGGCCAAAGACAACATGAAGGCATATGATGGACTTGTCCTATTTTCTTTGTTTTACATCCTGTGCTCAGATGTTCTCTGTACCTAGCTATTGGAAGGAGCCTGACAAGTAATTGATTGAATGTGATGTGAAGATATCAGCTACTGTTCAGTGTGAAGATAGGGGGTTCCATCCTTATAAAGGGCCATTTGATGAGTAATATTTTTATGTTACGATGGCTTTAATGCTAGGAACCCAGATTGTGAAGAGACCTTGCATATGTAGAAAGGGAAGGGGTGTTTTGAAAATGGTTTATGACTTGGGTGACAGGGAGGCTAGAAGGACATGGGGGAGACATTTCTGTGCTGCCTACCATGGCATCCCCGGTGCTGGCACGTTATGTCGGCTGTGTATCAGGTGTTTAATGATGCTGGTTGAACGTACATTGCATGAGACATAGCTGTCCTAACACACAATATTTTTCAGTTACTCGTTATATGGCTTCTTGGCGCCACGGCCTTCCACTTCATTCTTAGGAAGAAGCAAAGGTTAAAATTAGGATAACTGACCAAACAGAGTATCTTCCAAGACAGAGCAAAATTTTGAATAAAACTAATTTATAGTGCTTTAAGTCACAGAAGATTGAATTTTTTATTACTTTAGAGAATACACACAATAAAAGCATTTTTTTTTCAGTTAAATTCATTGAATTTAAGTATTGTGAAGTAATAAACTGATGGGCCTTATTTTTGACAATTTTTCTATATCTTTGAAAATGATTAAAGATTGTTTTGATGTAGGGACTCCTGCATGGCTTAGTCAGTTGGGCACCTGGCTATTGGTTTTCGCCGAGGTCATAGTCTCATGGGTTATGGGATCTAGCCCCGTGTCAGGCTCTGAACTCTGGGGATTCTACTTGAGGATTTTCTCCTTCTGCCCCTCCCTCCCTCTCTCTCTCTCACACACACACACACACACACACACATGCTCTCTCTCTCTCTCTCTCTCTCTCTCCCCCCCTTCTCTCTCTCAAATGAATAAATCCTTTTAAAAAAGATTGATTTGATATAAAGCAAAGTTTAGCTGTAAGAAAGAGAAAATGTGTATGTGTGAGCACAGGCTTGTTACAGTGCCCATGTTGGGGGATTGGATATGGATAAGTGATGAAGTTGGAAATCCTTTACTTTATTTTACTTTATTTATTTATTTTTTTTAAGGTGCTGGTGAATCTGGGAAGAGCACTATTGTGAAGCAAATGAAGTAAGTAGATTGAAACCATTAAATTTATTTTTTATGTTTAACTGTACCCTCCATCAAAGGAAGTAAGTGTTGTTTGTTTGTTTTGTTTTGTTTTTTCCTTTTGTCCCATTAGAATTATCCATGAAGCTGGTTATTCAGAGGAGGAATGTAAGCAGTACAAAGCAGTGGTCTACAGTAATACCATCCAGTCAATCATTGCTATCATCAGGGCCATGGGGAGGTTGAAGATCGACTTCGGTGACTCGGCTCGGGCGGTGAGTTGTTACATTCATTAGAACAGGCCTGATGAGTAGCAAGAATAACTTCACATTATAATATCAAACTATGTCACGTAGATTTATCCACTGTGTCGAGACTATTTTATAAAAGAAGTCGAAAGGATGGTATTAGTGAAGTGAGTCAGAAGCTTTACAAGTGAGGGGGCACCTGGATGGCTCCGTTGTCGGGTGTCTTCCTTCCACTCAGGTCATGATCCTGGAGTCCTGGGATCAAGCCCCACATGGGTCTCCCTGCTCGGCGGGAGGCCTCCTTCTCCCTTTCTCACTCCCCCTGCTTGTGTTTCCTGTCTCCCTGTGCTTCTCTCTGTCAAATAAACAAAATCTTTAAAAAAAAAAAAAAAAAAGGCAGCAGCTTTAGAAGTGATAACCCAAGAATACACAGGATTGTGTAGTCTCCTCTTTTTACCTAGAATTGTTTCCTTATCCATCAGATGATTTGGACAACTCAGCAACCATTACAATATTTTCTTTGTAACATGTGATACCGGCTACTCCTGTATTTCCATAACGACTTTTGATAGTTCCTGCTGAGTTAATGCTGACTCTTCAGAATTTGTTTTCATAATCTGGAATGCTAAAATGACCTAATTATTTGTATTTATGCCCAGCCTAAAAAGCAATCTAATCTCATATAATGAAAACAGTAAAAAATCTTGCCTGTCCTTTGAATAGGAAAATATTGGCTGTTAGAAAACCTGTATCAGGATTTTGGAGCCAAAGGGATGGGGGCCTTAGGAGAAAGCTAGTTCCATCCTGTTATTTGATCAGTAAAAAAACTGGAACCCAGGATATGACTGAAAGATTGCCATACAGCTAGTGGGAACGGGGCACCAGACCGGCACTTCCTCATTTGGCCCAGTAACTCATTTTGCATTTGATCGCAGCTTCCCTGGTCTAGTCCTTAAAAATTTTTTCTCCATCTCACCCTACCCCTGTTTGTTGGCTTAATCTTTTTAAAGTTTTATTATTTGTGCATGGTTTTTTTTTTTTCTTCACTGATTTATTTTTAGTAACGGATACAAAATGTAACCCTTCCACCAACCTCTAACTGAAATTCTAACTTAAATTTTGATTTCTTTTATATAGAGTGCCTTATTACTGTTGCTACTATTTAATAGTCCCTTATATTTTATGTATTCAGTATATATGTGTGTTTATGTGTGTGTGTGCTCTTGTTATCCCCCTGCTAATATTTGGAGGCGTTTTTGAGTTGAGACTGACTTTTCCTTTTTGTCTTCATAGTGTCTGGTAGCTTTTTTTTTTTTTTTCCCTTAACTTTGAGACTCAATTTGTGCTTAATAGGAAAAAATGAAAACATTACGAGAAAAGACATACTGGGGAAATTTAAAATAGACCTTTTTTAATTTTATAAGGTACTCTACCTTTCTTTGTCAATTATTGGTCCATTAATTTACTAAGCTTTTTCTTTTAAACAAAAATTAAAAAGCTTAGTATGATGAATTCAAATGTTCAAGCAGATTTCGAGATTATTTTAATCATCTTCTGGAACAAGATTTGATCATTTCAGACATTTCTGCCTTATCTACTGTTCCTGGAATCTTTCTCTGTTATCTTTGATTCATTTATCATTGATTCATCCAGCAGATGCTTTTTGGGCTCTTACTCTTACAGTGGACGCCCACCCTTAAGGAGAAGAAATTGATACAGATTTATACTTTATGCCAGTTGTACTTATAAGGTGATTTAAGTCGTTCATCCTAACACATATGTGGCATTCTACATTTAGATGTTCTGTGTGATTATTAGATCGGTTTTGTAGCCTCCCATTTTCTGAGGCAATTGAAAGGTCAGTGCAAGCAGTATTTTGTGGAGTCTTTTTATTTCCTGTTTTCCTCCCAAGGACTGAAGGACAGAATTGACTGGGAGTAGCTGCTCTGTTGCCACAGATTTCTAAAATCTAAAAAAAAACTTTATCTATCTATCTATCTATCTTTATTTATTTGTTTGTTTGTTTGTTTGTTTGTTTATTTCAGGTTTTCTGATGCTCTGAAATCTCCATGTGGGACTTCTTTTCTCCTCTTTGTCTCACTTAGTGCTAGTTTGAGTCACTCTTCTTAGACTGTCTAGCTGTAGCCTAGTAACTGTTTGCCTCCTACCTTCAGACTCTTCCTTCTGTTGCCTTTAGCCATTGATTTACGAACTCCTTCACACAGATGTCTCCATGCTCTCACATTGCTTTTGATTTGTCTGCCCCGGGCCTTCTTGTGTTGCCTTGCCTCTGCTTAAGCCTTAAAATACTTGGAGGCTTTTGGAATCGTGCTGAGAAATAACAGAGGCGAACCAAACATGACCAAGGCATGAGGAAGGGATATAGGAGCTGGATATTGAAACATGTGTGTAAGAAATTTTTAGACAGGGTGCCTGGGTGGCTCAGTTGTTAAGTGACTGCCTTCGGCTCAGGTCATGATCCTGGAGACCCAGGATCGAGCCCCACATCGGGCTCCCTGCTCGGTGGGAAGCCTGCTTCTCCCTTTCTCACTCCCCCTGCTTGTGTTCCCTCTCTAGCTGTGTTTCTCTTTGTCAAATAAATAAATAAAATTTAAAAAAGAAAAAGAATTTTCTAGACAAAAAGAAGGAAAAAGCATTCTATAAATAACAAACAGTATATTCAAAGGCTGAACATATTTCTGTTTATAAAGTACCAATTCTTGGAAATGTCTCTGAATCGGAGGATAACCATATTTTTAATTTTGGTAGGGACTACAGCTGTGCTTTCAGAAAGAAGGCAACATGAATAATCTTTTCTAACAACTGTGCATCAGTGTTTACCAGAGTCTTGCCAACTTAGATATTATCAGCACTTTAATTTTTAATATCTCATGCCTGAGAAATACTGTCTTCCTTTTTTTCTCTTTTAGTTTTTATTTTCCTGATGGTTAGTGAGGTGGGAAATCTTTGTCTTTCTCTATTTCTTCTGTGAATTCCTCTTAGTATTTTTCACTCAGTTCTGTTAAATTACTTATTCTTTTCACATTATTGTCGTGAACATCTTTATATATTTAATTTTATATTTAAAAATTGTTTATATATTTAATATATTTCTTTTACCTTTTTGAAAATAGCAGTTGTGATGTTTTAGAACTCTTAATTTTTTTGTAGTCACTGACTTCTGTTTGTATCTCAGATTTTCTTCAACTTAAAATTATTTTTAAAACTACTCTTTTCTAGACTGTTTATAGTTTTATTCTTTAGATTTATCACTTCACCCACCTGGAAATGTTATTTGTGTCTCTTGGTAGGTGGGACCTAAGTATATTTTATAATCTGATCATCCCTTTCCTTATAGCCATTTATTAAATATTACATTCCTCAGGGACTTGAAAATGCTGCCTTTATCATCAAATTGGATGTGTTTCTGAACTCCATTTTCTCCCCATTGATGTATTTTTTTTTCCAGATCAGTCACTTATTACTTAGGCTTTATAAGTTTTTTTCATTGTGATAATATGGAAATGGGTGCCTGGGTGGCTCAGTTGGTTAAGCGTCTGCCTTTGGCTTAGGTCATGATGCCAGGATTCCTAGGATCGAGTCCTGCATCGGGCTCCCTGCTTAGTGGGGTGTCTGCTTCTCCCTCTACTCCTCCCCCCTGCTCATAATCTCTCTCACTCTCTAATATATAAAGATATTTACAAAAATAACCATATGGAATAATAACATTTACCTGGGAGGGTTGTGAGGAATAAGGACGTAATAAACATGAAGCATGTACCACATGCCTAGGTCATAACAGATGCTCAGTAAATGTTTGTTGCTACTTTTGTTACCATTTGTGATTATTATGCTATTGTTATTCTTATCAGAATCAATTTATTTTAGTTCCTATTGCCTCATATGATTAATTGGTATTTGGTAGATAAGAGCATTTATTCCATTGTTCTTATAACAAAGTGTGAAGGTGATCATGCATTTCTCTTTTGGGTGAACTTAAAAATCAACTTAAAGGCCCCACAGCTCTGATGAAACAAAGTCTCTTGGTATCTTGATTGGAATTACACCTTAGTATGTAGGTTAATTTGATGAGAATTGACTAAAAAGATGTAAAGTTTTTAGAGATGGTGACTAATTTGCTGTGAAATACATATTTGGCACTTTTTAGATTTGCAAAGCAGATTACACATTAGTTATTTAAAATCAGAGGAAACAAAATTTTTTTCAAGGATGGCATAGAGCAGTCAAATTTCATGCTGTATATTCTCTCAGAACTCTCTCAGAATGAATACTCCGTCTGTGGATGATATAACTATTGTCTCTAATAATGTGAAGTTAGAGAAGCATCATGGAGGGCCTCTGAGCATTTCTTGGGAACTGCGTCATTTAAAACAGCCGCGCTTCTTAAAGTGTGTTTCATGGATCTGTGTCCATAAGCATGCACACAAGATGAATTCTGAAATTAAGGGTAAACACTTAGATTTATAGCAGTTGGCAGAGTAATTTATATGCTAACTTTGATAGCTTAAGAAAATGGGTTTATATTATATGTGGCATAAATTTTATGTTTCTCACAGTAATAGTTCTGAAATAGTTTGGAAATAAAAGAAAATAAAATACAGGACTGGTCCTTTGTCCCATATAGTTTAAGAAGCACTTACTTGGAGTAATTTAAGATATAAGGAGCAGAAAAATCTTGCCTTGAATTGACTGAAATGAGCACTCTTTCTCCCCCAAGTCTCAGCATGCTCCTACTTACTGGCTGCTTTTCTGTTTCTATAAGTTTGTAGTTTATTGAGTTTATTGTAGTCATTGAGAAAAGTTGTATCAATTTACTGTCCTGTTCTATTTACTAGAGTGCCTTTTCTTAGCCTTCTGAATAACCAAAATTTAGAAGTCTTACCATTAAAAAATATTGGCTAATTTATTAGTAAACCTTATCTGAATTTAATTTATATTTCCAATTTTTAGTAAATTGCACAGTTTTCTATTAACTGTATTTTTCTTTCTCTGTTGTCAGCGGCCTTTTTTGTGCCTTATTCATTTACCTCTTGGCGTCTTAGTGCTTTTATGTGTATGTGTGTTTTTATGTATATGTGTATATGTTACGTATTTCTGTGTTGTGTGTATATAATGTGTTAACCCTTTGTCCACTAATAGAAATTTTCTCCATGCTTTGGTTATTTCCTTTAATCTTACGATTTTTGTTTGTTAAAATCTTGTTCGGTTTAAATTCTTATGTTTAAATTTAGAAAAATCTCTCAAAGATTTAATAGTAATTCATTTTAAATGTTTTTTAGGGGAGTGAATTTTAGCATTATTCTTATATTTATTCTTTAATCACTCCACAACTTTGTTTTATGCATGGGGTTGAGAGTTACATTATTTCGTTTTTCATCTTCAGATGGCTATATAATTGGTAGAGGTTGTTTTTGTTTTGTTTTGTTTAAATAATCATATCCTTTCCTACTAATTTGCCTTGCTACCCATATCATATAATAAGTTCAGATTTTGCTGTTTTCCCTCTATTGATCTGCTTTAATACCAGAGTGTTCTATATACTGTTCCTGGTTTATTTCTCCTTGTTATTTTTCCAGATGAGTTTTTGAATTGGTTTTTTATTCTGGCTTATATTTGAGAACTAAGAGGTTGCTACAGGATTATAGTATTTTTGATTCTAAGAAATATTGATTTATGTGTGTGGCAAAGTGGTAGCCTTCATTTTAAATATAGTATGTGCCTCCCCAGCACAATATTTTTCTATTTCCCACAATTCGCATGTTAGGTAGTACGTCTCTTTATATCTCTATCTTTATATCCACAAAGCACTAAAACATTTTTATTTTATTAACTTGAAAGTAAAAAATAGACATAAGATTCATAAATATATGTATAAAATTATATTTGTTTAACATTTATTGTAATCTCCTTTCTTGATATAAAGAAGCTCATGCTTACTGCAGTTTAGTGAAATTGTGCTCTCTTCAATTTAGTTAAAATTAACTTAAATTCTTTTATTTTTAGGCTGCCCCCCTCCCTGTTAAGCAGTGCTATGGAGAAAAAGAAAAATGACTTCCTATTTCCTTGCCTCAGTCATTTTAACTTTGATTACATTTGTGTTTCTGAAGGGGAAAATGTTTTACATTTGTGTATTTCTTAAAGCAGGTTTTTTGTTTTGTTTTTTTTTAAAGATCTTTATTTGAGAGAGAGTGCAAGTGAGTGGGGCGGGGGCAGAAGGTGAGGGAGAGAGAGAGAATCTCAAGTAGACTTCCCCGCTGAGTGTAGAGACCCATGTGGGGCTTGATCTCCGAGATCATGACCTGAGCTGAAACCAAGAGCGGCCGCTTAACTGATTGAGCCACCCGGGTGCCCCCAGTGTAGTTCTTGAAATGTCTGGGTTTGGCACCATGAGCCATGGAGTGTTGTTGTGACTCCACTTTTCTCAGGATTTCCTTAAAGATATACTAACTTTGATAAAAGTGGTATAGTTGTCTTAAATTTTGGGATTGATTATATCCTATAGAAATGCAGTAGATTAAATATATGAGTAGTTCTCATATGTGGTATTCAATATTGTTGACTAATGTTACTAATTAAAAAATAGAGCTGAGTCACTGGAACCAAAGATTCCTGTACATATATTAATCATGACATCAATATAGCACCCTTGTGGCCAAAAATTTAGAACTGTCACGGTTTTTAAGAGTCCTTTATCGTTTTAGTCTCTATTATAGAGGGCTTTCTGATGTTTTCTTTTTAAACCCCTAATCTCATTCATGAAATCTCTCTGCTGTTTTACCATCAATAATCATCTAGTCTTTGCTTAAAAATTTCATTCTCTCACTCCCCCCTCTCCCCCGTTTCCTTTCAATGGCTTTAATTGTTAAAAAGTGCTCTCACAGAAGTGAGATCTGGTATCTTTTGCCTTAAGAATTCATAGAAGCTTTATGCCTGATAATGAAGTCTCTTACCTTTAATGATCCTTACTTAATACGTCAGAAGACAGCTGTCGCAGTCCCTCCGTCTTCCCTTCCCCAGAGGGGAAGGACTCTTCCTAATTTCTTATAAAGTGGGTCTCAGCTTCGAATAAGATGTGCTGTCATTAAATACAGCATGCCAAATGTTCCTTGACCGTCAGTGGGAAAAGAGGTCCCATGACGCGTCTCTTGACTCGCAAGCATTTCTTAAGTCCTTTCTGAGTTGACAGAGCACACAGTTGCGTGACCTGGAGCTTACATTCTCTCCACCATCTGACTTTTTATTCTTAGTAGCTTGAAAACATATTAATGTGGCTACATCCAGGGATTTTTCCTTGCTACTCAGAAATTGCCTGGCAATCAACATTTCTTTCTACAACACAGAAGACTATCATCTACCTATTTATACTGCTTTACTAACCTGTGTCCCTTCTGATTAAACCTAAGTCTTTTCTTTAATAATCCCAATCTTTTTTCTACCCTGTGTCAGGCTCTTCTGGTACAGTCATCTTTCGCTTTCTAAATGTTCTTAAGTAACATTATTGTACTTAAATTTTGAAAAGACCTCAATTCCAAGGCCAGGTGGGGTCATTGTTATCATTCTACAGTGTTACCATGTATCTTGTCTTGGATGACTGCTTACTAATTGCTTGCTGGTAGGTGTGATTGGGTGACCAGTTCCCTGTGAAACTTTTTTTTTTTTTTTTTTTTTTTTTTTTTTTTTTTTTTTTTTTTTTTTTTAAGATTTTACTTATTTGACAGAGAGAAACACAGATAGAGAGGGAACACAAGCAGGGGGAGTGAGAGAGGGAGAAGCAGGCTTCCCGCCGAGCAGGGAGCCTGATGTGAGGCTCGATTCCGGGACTCCGGGATCTTGAACTGAGCCGAAGGCAGATGCCTAATGACTGAGCCACCCAGGTGCCCTCCCTGTGAAACTTTAAATGAGTTACGTAACTTCTCTATGCCCCAGGGACTTTTTATACCAAACACAAATTTAGGTAGAATAATTATGAAGGTACCTTGCTGCTTAAACTTATTACTGGAAAGCTCACCTGCAGACACCTGAATGTCTTCCTTATGACATGAAAGTAAATATTCTCATTAGCTTTTCAAGGAAAAGAGTCTATTTTACATTTTGTGAAGAAGATGAATTTTTGAATGCAACAGAGTGAGTATAGTTTATAAATATACCTCCAGAGTTTCTCATGTGTTTTCTTCAGGATTCTTCCTAGAAAGATTGAAGAGAGTGTGATCTTATGACCCATACTCGAGGGCATTAGTGTTTTCTATCAAGAAATTGTTTTGAAATTGAATAAATACATCATAAGGAAAGCTGATTAAAAGTACTACTATTCTGAAGTGGACGGAGAAAATTATGTTTGATGTTTAATTAATAAAAATGACCGAATTTAGAAATTTCTCATGTAATTATTTGAAAAAGGGAATGACTGTGTACTGTAATTAGGTAAGTGGTGCTAAGAATGACTTGAAACTATGTTTTTTATTAAGGCTGTTGTATATGTGTTACTGGCTTGCATATATTCAACTTGTGATTTGCTAAAAAGGGAAACATGCTTGAATAATATGTTCCCATGCTGAGTCAATTATTTTTCACTATGGGTCTATCTGGAAAAAAAAAGAAATTCACAGATTGGCAGCGGAATGAATTCATCCTGTCAGCTTGTACTCTTTGCTCTCCTGTGTCACCAAATGCTTCTCTGCTGTGTGCCTTACCACGTGTGCCGTCACTTTATAAACATTTACTACAATACTTTGGGAAAATGCCCCTTGAGAAAAAATAGGGATTCTCCACCTAATTAACATAAAGCTACAAGTCTCAGGGTACAGAGAATCTCTGTGAAGTTGGCAACTTTACATCTCCCGTATTTTTAGATTAACTGTGTTTTTACCTGAAAACTGGAGTTGTGTTATCCACAACTGTAGCTGCTCCCCACATACGGTTATTGAGGACTGAAAATGTATCTAATCTGAATTAAGAAGTGCTGTCCATATAAAACAAGTGCCAGAATTTGAAGATGAACTATAAATAAAAATAAGAACCATCTCAATAATTTTATCTTGATTACCTGTTGAAATATTTTATGCATGGGTTAAAGTATCTTGTTATATTAATTTTATCTTTTTAAAAAATACAAGGTTATTAAAAAATTTAGCATTGCATCAGTGTCTCATATTATATTTCCCTTGAACAGCCCTAACCTAATGTGGTTGATTACCTATGGATCAGAATGACTAAGTATTTGTAGTCTCAAAACTGAAGGAAAATTTAATTAACTCTATATGCAGCATTCTTTCGTTTAAAATATTTTGCATGCTGGCTTCAATATGCTTCGTGAGTATTTCTACTTCATAGCTGTGTTTATTGTGTCCTGCATTAATCAACCCCTGCCCCCCCCCGCCCCAGCCCACTGATTTTAATGCATACACACTTTAAGGTCTCTTGAAAATTTCAGATCCTTCTGTGAAACTGTCTTTTTCTTACTCCACGTTGATTTCTCCGTTCTCTGAATTTCTTTTGCTTCTATAGAGACTGTCAGAAAGCCAACATTTAATGAGATTCTATCTCATTAATAAAAAATAATTAAGTAATTAGTAAAAATAATCTCTAATGGTATTAGTGTACTACTTAGATACATTTTGGGTGGGAGGAGTAAGGCATACACTATTTTTCTGTTTCCAAAACTGATCATTATCAGTGCACAACAAACTGTCAGTGATAGTGAACAGTTGGTTAATGTTTCCCCTTGTAAACGTAGGTGTAAGTCATTCTTCCAGTTTCCTAGTGCCTTCACACCTATTACTAATATGACAAAACGTCGACTCATGATCTAAGATTATGCCCTTTTGGTTAAGCCAATTTTTTTTTTTAAGTGGTGCTTTAGAGAAACAAAAGTCATGACCCCAGTAAAAAAAACGAAGGAAATTCAGCATTGCACTTTTTGTAAATCTATAATGCTTTCCTTTGTACTTTTCATCTACAATGTCTGCCCTTTCTACTTTGGGAAAAAAAAAAAAAAATGGTCTTTGAATGTTCAGGATGATGCCCGCCAACTCTTTGTGCTTGCTGGAGCTGCGGAAGAAGGTTTTATGACTGCGGAACTTGCTGGAGTTATAAAGAGATTGTGGAAAGATAGTGGCGTGCAAGCCTGTTTCAGCAGATCCCGGGAGTACCAGCTTAATGATTCTGCAGCATAGTAAGTAATCCTAACTTCAGAACTAAACTATCATGAACAATTACTTGCAAGTCCAATATACCTCCCAGTCAGTGTTACTGCAGAATTGGCCGACACATTCTTGTAAGACTCAGGATGTTCAGGATGACGGTATTTGAAAACTTTTCTGGTTTTTTTGTGCGTGTGTACATAGCATTGCAGCTGCTATTTCCTTTGTGTCCAGAAGTGTCTCAGGAGACCCCGACTTATGTAACTCTAATTGAAACATGTACAACGGACTATTTGCAGAGTATTTCCAAGAAATTGGAACTTTGCAAAGTTCACTCTGAATTTGGGTGTATCTCTAGTTTGCCTGGGACTAGCCCAAGGTGAGGGTAGCCCATGTGGTTCTTCGCATTATGCTAATAGTGCCTGAGAAGAGTTGCTTTGTCCAGCGACAGGCATCTTGTGTGAGACGTGCCCCTTTTGAAGGGCTGTGTGGTGATCCTAAGATGTTTTCTGAGTAACGTAGCTCTAAGCTTGGAAGTTGTCCTTGTCTGTGCCCTGTTGCATCAGACCTTGTTTACAGATAGCTGAGGATGGTATTTTGTAAGAAAATCTGCCCTGATTTTCTAGGTGGTGGCTACAGAAAGCTCATAAAGCAAGTTGTGATAAAACCTGGTTAGGGAGCTTTCTGTTTGGTGATCTAGTTCCTGTTTAAAAAAAAAAAAAATCAAGTATCTGTTTCCATAATTTGGCACACGTACCTAAAAATGTCAGATAGCAGTAGCATTAATTGGTTTTAAAACCTGTGCTGTGCACTCATTTTACTTTGCACGTTATTCATTTTCTTGACCGAGCCGTTGGCGTTCAGGGGCACTGAGGGTAAGGTAGAAGGTGACGGTCATCAATGTCTGGTGAGTACACACACGTCACCACAGTGAACAACAAACAGATGGGGGATGGGCTCTTCCTGATTGTCACACAACGAGTTGTTGCTCCCATAGCAGAGTCCTCAGCACGTGCTCTGTGCGTGATTTCACGTGAAGGAGTAAGTAATACACCTTATTGGGTAACCCATACCAATTTTTATTTTGCTCTGCTTCCTGATCTGTATTTTTAATGCTTTGCAACCACATAAACCATATATCTTATTTCATAGAGATTTTATACATGTGTATGTAACATGTTACTGAGCGTGTAGTTCCCCTCTCCAACTGGTGTCATCGTTTCTTAGGCCGTGTATTCCTTGACTCACAGATTATGTCTTTGCCTCCCTGTTTTTTGTACCTATAATACAAAATATTTCTTTCAGAGCACTCGCAGATGTACATTTGGAGGTAATGTGGTTTATGTTTATGTTGAAATGATTGTTTTCTGTCTCTGACACTGTAAATTCGGTGAGGTCTGTTTTCACCTTGTGTTCTTTCTCCTTTGCCTGACACACAGTCATTCGCTCTGCCCTTGTTTAATAATGAATGAATGAATGAATGAATGAATGAATGAATAAACTCTACAGAGGCTAGAAGAGAAAGTAAAAGAAAATTGTTTACATCAAGAACACAATTCCTAGACCATATTTTTTGCTTTGGCACAAGCACCAGCACCTGCAGAAAGATCTAAATGGGAATCCCTGTTATGTTGAGAAGATTGCTCGAGCTGAGCCCAGCAAGGGGAGCTTTTTCAGTAAATAGGGGGTGTTTCTCAGGAATAATCGATGGAAGTCAGTTTCCCCATAGGGTGGGACTTCCTGGACCGCTGCAGTCTAATGACCAAAACTTGTTTCCTGTGCTAAAAAAACAAGTCATTTGGGCTCCTCAACATTTCATTACTAGTAGTTTTGACCTTAAGATAGCAATAATGGAGCCATTTTTCAGGAACGAAGGAAGTCATGGAAATCTTTTTTTCCATAGTGGTCACAGTGCATCTTGATGTCTGAATTTTTTTGACTAGAGACGGAGGGATGCTGCCAAGTTGCCCATTAGGACTATCTAACTACCCATTTGCTTTAAATTTGTGATCATTTAATACAGTTGGAGTTTTTCACAGTGCCTGTTTTTCTTATTTGTCTTGCTGAAATATAAATGTGCCTTGTTTTTAGACACAGAACTCTAGCAGTTTTAAGCAAAGAAATGCATCTGAATAATCAAAGCACATTTTAAAGAATGACACACTACCTCAGAGGCACAATTAGTAAAATCTTGCCATGACCTGTTTATTAAATCAGATTTTCTTACGATAACATATAACATTATATATGTGGAATTAAAAATGCCCATTAAACTACTCGGGGATTATCACCAGTACAATAATAAGATACTACTTTTAAGTTCGGTATTTACAAGCTGGATAACTCAGGCTATCCTCTCTGTGTCCTAGTGTCAATATCCCATACTTGGGGCGCCTGGGTGGCTCAGTTGGTTAAGCAACTGCCTTCGGCTCAGGTCATGATCTCGGAGACCCGGGATCGAGTCCCACATCAGGCTCCCTGCTCGGCGGGAAGCCTGCTTCTCCCTCTCTCACTCCCCCTGCTTGTGTTCCCTCTCTGGCTGTGTTTCTCTCTGTCAAATAAATAAAACCTTTAAAAAAAAAAATCCCATCCTTACACTTCACTATCTAAAACACTTTTGATTCCTAATTCAGTGTTTGGATAGCTTTTCAGCTCCATCTCCACGAATCAAATATTTATTGAGCTCTTTTTGTTCACAAGACCTGTTCTAAATGGCTAAGGAAGAGTTTCAGAGTATAATATCAATTAAAGTTGTAGGGGTTGGTGCCTCACTGTAATAAACATAGATGGCTATCCTCTAACTTGTCTTTGACCGCTCCACTCTAGTATTAGAAAACACTGTAGGGACGCCCCCCACGCTGAGCTGACCTTAGGATCAAATCCAGACCTCTCATTTGAGTTTATGCACAGCCTCCTAGGGGCCTTACTTTCTGGGAACCAAGGTGTGACTCTTGCTGCCTCCCTCCCGTTTGAGTACTTCGCCTGATGTGGACGGCATTGTTTCTCCTGTCCCGCCATTCAGATTTCTGTTGACGCCCCTCACCGTCCACGAATGCTGCTTTAACCACGCAGGTTCACATTAACCTCTCCATACCTGGACTTTCCATAACATGACTTACTGTATGACACGACACCTCTACATTTAGTAGCCCAGCATATTTGGCATCGTTGGCAGAGAGTATTGAATGGGTGGGCGACTGAAATCAGTGAGAAGTAAAATGTGAATGTTGACTCAGGGAGCGAGTAAGATACAGAGTAAAAGAGCATGTGTAGTGTTTTCTTGTGTGTAACTTAAAGCTGGTTAGAAAGGAAGAGTTTTAAACCTCTAGCCAAAGGCTGAATTCCTCATTACTTTCTCAAAAACTGGAGACTTTCTAAATCCTCAGCAAGAGTAATGTCTGGAAAATAGACACAGTGCTACCTTAGAAAAGTTGGATAAAGAGTATTTTTCTTGTTTGTCTTAAAGATTGTATTTATTTATTTATTTATTTGACAGAGAGATAGCAAGAGAGGGAACACAAGCAGGGAGAGTGGGAGAGGGAGGAGCAGGTTTCCCACCCAGCAGGGAGCCTGATGCAGGGCTGGAACCTAGGACACTCCGGGATCATGACCTGAACCAAAGGCAGATGCTCAACAACTGAGCCACTCAGGTGCCCCTGATAAAGAATTTTAAGAAACAAACTCCTAGTGTACAGTTGGTTGTATTTGGTTTTTAAGAAGTTATTACTATGTTTCCAACAAGGACCATTATTCATTTGTGTCCCGAGGAAGC
The DNA here is from genome assembly GCA_004023965.1 of Spilogale gracilis. Classification (NCBI taxonomy): domain Eukaryota; kingdom Metazoa; phylum Chordata; class Mammalia; order Carnivora; family Mephitidae; genus Spilogale; species Spilogale gracilis. Next base: position 40,185 of record PITA01008360.1, read on the forward strand.
AAAGTACACAATAGCCTGGAAAAGTTAAAAGACCTTTGTGGCTGGAAAAGTATAAACATTTTCATTTCAGTGGGAATTGCATACCATAAAAATTGCCAGTAATTCAGAGTATTGCATGCATCAAAATGTTTTACTTGTTGGTGTAGATTATCGTTAATGGCTATATTAACTATTAGCATATTGTTTTGTTTATCTCCTCAGCTATTTGAATGACTTGGACAGAATAGCACAACCAAATTATATCCCAACTCAACAGGATGTTCTCAGAACCAGAGTGAAAACTACAGGAATTGTTGAAACCCATTTTACTTTCAAAGATCTTCATTTTAAGTGAGTAGCTTCAAAGCATATCATTTAACAAATTTAGGTATAAAACACTTTGGTAAAGAAAAATAGAATTAAAAACATTTTTAAAAACTGAGCTAGAAATTACAAGTTTTCTTAGGTGATTGGACAAAATATTTTGAGTGAAAAAGGACATGAAACATTCTTAGGAGGAATATTTATATACTTATTAAAGAAAAAATGGCCATGCAAATCTCTTGTCTACATTTTTCAAAGTGATTTAAGTAAAAATAGTTTTTGTCTTTTATTTCTAAATGGAAAATATTGCTCTGATATTTTATATTTGGAGAAGGTATTGCTGGTGGTGCCCCGGGTGGCTCAGTTGGTTAAGTGACTGCCTTCGGCTCAGGTCATGATCCCGGAGATCCGGGATCGAGCCCCACATCGGGTGCCCTGCTCGGCGGGAAGCCTGCTTCTCCCTCTCTCATGCCCCCTGCTTATGTTCCCTCTCTGGCTGTGTTTCTCTCTGTCAAATAAATAAAATCTTAAAAAAAAAAAAAGTATTGCTATATATTCTTAGGTAGAAAAAGAATTTTACTGATTATATGCTTATTTATGGAAATACTAAAAATGAAGAGTACCTTTTTAAATTTTTCATGAAAATTTTTATTCATGCAAAATGTTTGCACTTTTTCATGATGAAAAGTGTCATTTAATTTGGAGTGTGTACCAAATACTGAATTACTGTGGTTTGAGCAGAGAAGCACCAAACTGTAGCCTTTAGAAATGCAAGGGATCTTGGAGCTCGTTTTGTCCAACACACTCATTTCGTAATGAACCTAGACTCAGGGAAGTTCAGTGAAACACTAATTTACAGACCTATGTTCCTCTTTTTTTTAAAGTGTGAAAAAAAAGATTTGCTTCAGTTTAATTCTCTGAAACAGTAATAATAAAGCAGGACTTCTGAAAGCATCTAAAGATTCCTACTCAGAGATTAAAAATATTCATAAAGAAGCTCACTGTTATAAGTTGTGGGAAGTGCAGTTACATATATGCAACTGTACTTATGATTCCTTCCATGAGTATTTTATATTTTTGGAGCAAGCATGTGCAAGTGAGCCTGGGTGCACATGTTGGGGTGGGAGAGGGAGAGAGAAAATCTTAATAAGGCTTGATCTCAAACCCTGAAAATCATAACCTGAGCCAAAGTCAAGTCAGAAGCTTAACTGGCTGAGCCACCCACGCACCCCCCATAAGTATCTTAGATACATTTATTAATATCATTTATCACTAATGTATCCCACATTCAGTGGTTCATATAATTAAATTTTCCAGAAAACTGAAATTGAGTTTTAATTTTCCATAGCAGTTTCCCTCCAAAAAATGCCCCAAACATGGCCCTGCTTTTTTAAAAGCAGAATTACAGATCCTAACTAGTTTATCTGACCGTGTGATTTTGTGCTTTAATACATGGTCAGGTTTTTCATCTGCTTTTAATTCTTTTCTCTTTTCACCAGTTGGACATTGCTTGGCTGCCGGCAGTAGCTCTTATCAAAATCATTTACTTTCTTTTAATCTGTTTACTATTTCTAGGATATTAAAGTCCAAAGCCGGGAATAGTAAAACATTGATATTTAAATAGTCTGATATGTCTGATCTTGGAACTATTGTATTTATCTTAAAGTTATAATTAATTTTAAGGCAACTCACTGTCAAAATGGCGCTTCAAGAGTTTTTTGTTTTAACTTAGATTTTTTTTTTTTTTGCTTTTTCTTTGTTTTAAATGCCTTATTTTTTAAAAGCAAATATAAATTGTTATGTTCAAATAATGGCTTTGTTCTAACAAATGTAGTCTGAGGAGAAAATGCCTGGAGTTGGGGGTTAACAAATGCAAAGTCTTGATTTAGATTACCCTAGCAGGTAAAAGGGCCATTTGGTTAAGGTTCTTAGCAGAGAGCATTACAATTTTGCCCATTGTCAGAGGTGTAAACATAAATGAGGTGATTGCCTCTATGGGAAATGAAGAGGGCAGAGCTCTTGGGTGGGGGAATGTGCAGTCAGTCATTCAGCACTTTAGGCAATCTGTACAAAATTCACTTTCAGTCTCAGATTCACCCTAAACATTCACCTTCCAGCCTCAGTTTCTCAGAATTGTCATTTCATCAACACGGAAATGCTGGGATTCAGTAAAGTTGGCTCTGAGCATGCTGCCCCCAGGAAGTCCCTTCATCTTTAATGCTGTCCTTGCGTGAGGGAGAATTTCACAGGATGTGCTCATTAGTTACTGTTTTCACTTGCTTCCTTAAACATAGGTTTGTCAGGAACTCGGGATAAACTTTATCTTATTTTGGATTTGAGTTCTGTTAAATTACTATCATTGCTAACATATGGCTCTAACTTTGCTTTTTATATGTTAAATGAGCCTCAGAAGAATGAGGGCACAAATAGACTTAGAATAAGTCTACTGAGAACTCTTAAGTGTGTTTATCATTTTGTGTGTTTTGTATTGTAATGCATTGTTTTATTTTAACAGCTGATGTAACGCCTTAGTTTCGGTGTGATTAGAATTAAATTCAAAATGAGGCACTGAAGTATTATAATTTAAGAATATATATTATCACTTCTGTGACTAGGTGTTTATGGAAAATGTCTAAAGTGGATTATTTTGCTTTAGGGAATCAACACTTTAATAATTTTGCCAAATGTAAAATTAATGCATCCCTTCTATTATAAGACAGATGTGCCTTCCTTTTCGATAGCACTATAAATGTGAAATGGCCTGTATGGTGAGCTAGCTTTGTACCAGTCAGTCTGGGTCCCAGAGTTGTTAGATTACAGTCTGAAGAATATAGGAACATTTCAGAATCTTCAGTATCACCATGCATCTTTTCCCTCTTCCCCTAAAAAAACAAACCTAAGAAAAAGCAGATTCATTCCCCTGTTTGATGCTACAAAAAAGTCTTATCTGTTCATGTGAAGGAGAACGTATTATAATTTTGTTCTATTTTTTGGCTAACTTAAAAAAGTAGTTCAGAATTTAAAGAATTCTAATATATGTGTGAAAAAGGAATAATGCCTTGTGCACAGTCATTTGTAACATCAGATTTTAGTCATTTTTTGCTCCTTGGCTAAGGAGTTAGACCAATATAAGGTACAGTCCTCAGATCAGAGTCAACTTTGGTGATTCTGTTTTATACCACTGTTTGAGAAGTATTGGTTTAGATGAAAGGTTGCTTATGACAAATATATGAATGACCCTCATTCATTTCTAAATTAGGGATTTTTTTTTCTGTAGTTAAATTACTTGATTATCAAGTTAAAGCTGTCTTACCTGTAACATTCCCACAGCATAACTGGAAGATAGATCTTGAACTTAGTAAAGCTCGTCTATTATTGCTTGAGGGTATTTTAAAATATTCTGTAGCTAGAGTTCATTCAAGAAATATTTATGAAGTACGACAAAGGCTTCGTCTCTACATTGTTGGGAAGCAGGGGGAGATGAAATAAATTATCAGGAGGCAATTGCTATAGTGAAAAATAAAGCAAGGTTGGGGGGGAGGAATATATTCACTTCCTAGAGCTGCTGTAACAAATTTCCACAAGCTAGGTGGCATAAAACAGACTGTGCTCCTTCTGAAGGCTCTAGGGAAGAATCCTCTCTTGCTTCTTCATGCTTCTGGTAGTGGTTGGAAATGCTTAGTGTTCTGTGGCCTTCTTCCCTGGTTCCTCTTGGCTTAATGGCTCCTTCCTTGGTTTATCCCTCTTTCCTCTTCTATTTTACTATAGCCACAAGGAGAAACAAACCATACCCTGCACACTTCGCTGGGAAATGTCCTCAACTAATATTCAAGTTCTTCTACTGTCCAGCACTAGAGCACAGGCTGACAAAGATGTTGTGACTTTGCAACAGTGACTGCCTTTTCTCCAGTGTCCAGGAACATGTTTCTCCATTCCTTTTAACAGCTCATCAGAAAACATCTTTAACATTCAAATACGTCCCAACCTCATGTTCGTGCTGATATATATATCTCCTCTAACATAGGGAGTGTCTCCAAAATTATTACCTTCAATGTCTGTATTCAAAGCATTTTTGGCTTTTTCTGTTGAGTAACTCAAGATTCTTCTAGCCTCTGTCTCCTACCCAATTCTGTAGCCAGTTCATCTTCTTTAGGTGTTTGTGACAGCAGCACCCCAGTGTGGGTGTTAACATTTGTATCCCTCAGGTTTGTCCCTTCCCAGGAACTGACGTCTATGACCGGGGGGCGGGGGGGGGGGGGCGGCTGGCAGGTGCAGGCTTGGACAGAAACTGATGCTGCAGTCTTGAGGTGGAATTTCCTTTCCTTCTATGAAACCTGTTTTTGTTCTTAAGGCCTTCCAACTGATTGGATGAAGTCTGCCCACATCATCAGGGGTGTATCTTCTTTACTGAAAGACGACGGCTTAGAGAGGTTAACTGCAGCCACAAAATACCTTCACAGCAGCACCTAATTAGTGTTTGACTAAATAACTGCTCAGCCAGACTGACACACACAGTTCACCGTCACAGAAGGAGATTGTGGGATGGGATGGGTTGGGTTGTTATTTTGTAGTGAGTAAGTTTAGGATATATATGCCATTTGATCAGAGAAGTTACCTAAAAGTCTTTTTGGTAAGCTTATTTTCAAATTGTGTTCCTTGGCATTTTAACAAATGGGTAGTCATTTTAAGTTCTTTTATTTTGTTCTTATTTGATCTCTATTACCAGCTCTCTTTTTTGTGTCCTACCCATTTTACTTTATTGTGTGGTAGAGTCATTTTGTGATCTAGCGTCCTGAATGAACAATTCACTCACTAACCCAGTGGAGTGAAGAGCACTTAACAGTATTAGTCGATGTACTCAGATTTGGTTTATAGGCCAGCACTCCTCTGCAGGGAGATACTTTTTGCCTGAGAATCAAATAGGAACTATTTTAATTAGTGCACCACCGAGCTAGATGGAGCCTTTCAGAATGTACCAGTTTGCATCGGGTTTCCATTATATAACTGGTTATTTCTAGGTTTCATAACAATCTATATGAATGCCATCTTTTGCTTAATAAACTCTTACAAGGAAAAGGTGAAAAGATGATTGTCTTTATACTGCTTGTGTTACTGCCCTGCACTAAGCTACAGTGGTCCATGCTCTACTATGGTATATTGCCTAACAGTTTTATTCAATAGTCTTAACCCATTGCTCTCCTGTTTCATCTCTTATTCTTGTTTCTATACCACGATCTTACTTTTTAATTTAGGCAACCTGTTTTCCCCATGTAAATACCATTTGCTTGCTCAGCTTTTTCTTATGGAATAAGGTTTCTTCTCCGTTTCAGAGTCCTACTTGTTGCCTCTGAGAGAAAGGAAGCATTGTGTAGTGGCGAGAGGGGACCGTGTCCTCTGGCTCTAATGTTCTGTGACTGGCACGTTGAACATACTCTATTATCTCTGCCGTGCCGCCTGCTTCCTGTGACTTCTCAGTGTTTACTCACGGTGCAGTCCACTCATTCGTAGCTGCTTTAATGTTCTGATCTAAGTGTTCTCATATGCTAATGAATATGTTTTTTTGAGGGTATTTGGGGCTTTGTTTTCAATCAACAATTTTTAAAAACCAGACTTTTTTCCCTTTGTGAAAATCAATTTGTGACATCATTTTCCTCCCATAATATTCTCCTTTCTTCCCATCCCACATCCCCCTGCAATTTGGAGCTTTTTTGATGATACTATGAAACCCATCAGAGCTTTTGAACATTTAATGTGATGTCAGACGCATTGCTTCTTTTACAGAATGTTTGATGTGGGAGGACAGAGATCTGAGCGGAAGAAATGGATTCATTGCTTTGAAGGAGTGACCGCCATCATCTTCTGTGTGGCCCTGAGCGACTATGACCTGGTTCTAGCTGAAGATGAAGAAATGGCAAGTAGAACTACCGTTGGAGATTAAGTGTGAGATAGGAAGGGCTGGAGATGTTGCCAGGAATTTTTTCTGAGAAAAATTCTTGAGTAATTCTTGCTAATGCATGAATTATTTGGAAGTTCAGGCTGTTTCTTTTTTTTCCTCTCTCTCTCTAGCTCTTCTGTTTTTATAATAAGAGAGAAGTACACTCAAGAAGCATAAATAGAACCCCCCCCAAAAAAGAAAAAAACTGATAATCTCATTTCAACCCTATATGCTCAACTGTGGATTTCCTGTATCTGATTGTTTACATAGCGACTGAAAGTAAAGTTAGTTCCCATAATAGTCCAAGGCTCATTTTTCTTAAATGTTACTTCTCTCAGCTCTATAATCTTTGATCCAGGTTATACTTTGCTGTTGACATGTAATTTTCAGGTGTGTTCCAATGTACCATTCATCTAGAGGGAATATTTTTAAATAGAAATCTGAAATTCTGTCATTTTAAAATTAACGTTAATATAGACTGGGGGGAAAACAGAGCTCAAAATGTCACTTCTGTATTTTTAAAATCAGGCACATACAATTTCAGTCCAGTAGGTACACGATGCCATCACACATCCATTTCTGTCACTTTGGCAGTATAAAATGTATCCGTGTCCTTTTAGAAACCACAGACACTAGAAGGGCAGGAAACAGGACTGGAGGTTTCCTTCCCTAATACACCATCAGCTTTAGAGTGCTGGGCTAATTGTGTCTGAGCTTGTTCAGTTTCATTTATTAATCTTTACAAAACCTTTCCTCGTCTTTTAATGGAAACTTCAATTCCCTGTCTGACGGTGAGGTCTCTCTCCAGATTATTTGCACTCGGCATCCGTAGATTGCAGGTCCTGCGGCACACGCTCCGTGAGCAGTGACTGAATGCCGGAAGTGCTGAGCGCTGTATACATTCACCTCACCTGTGATCACGCGCACTTGTCCCTAAAGGGCAGGACTGTACTTTTGTGGTATGCTGGTTTGCAGCTGACTAAGCTCTGTTTTATTAGAGTGCCTTTGAAAAAGCAGTGCTTTTCAAAATCCTGGCCTTTATAACAGATTGTATCCTTTTCTGTTACAGAATCGAATGCATGAAAGCATGAAGTTATTCGACAGCATATGTAACAACAAATGGTTTACGGATACATCTATTATACTTTTCCTAAACAAGAAGGATCTCTTTGAAGAAAAAATTAAAAAGAGCCCTCTCACTATATGCTATCCCGAATATGCAGGTATTCTGTTCCCTGTGGATAACTTGTCACCTCACAGATTTCTAGGGAAAGTCCCCCTAATGCCAAATTTCAGTTATAGATTAGACTCTATGCCTTAATAATTTTTACCTTCAAGGGAAATTATTAAGCTACACCCAAGGACAAACAGTTGCTTGAGGTGTAGCTGAGATGACGGAAAATAGCATAGTCATGGAGAAGCCATTAGATAATTTTCTATAATGACTCCCCAGCCTTTATAAATTTAAAATATTGGTTTGTTCATGCAGTGACTGGTCTCTTGTCAGTTATGTGTGATGCACAGCAAGTCGGGTCTGTGCGCACAGTCTAATCAGAGCAGTGCGACGTGGTGCTACAGAGGAACACCAGCGGTAATTGTAGGGGAGAAATGAAGAAGGAATTCGAGGGCGCCTGGGTGGCTCAGTGGGTTAAAGCCTCTGCCTTCGGCTCAGGTCATGATCTCAGGGTCTTGGGATCAAGGCCCATATGGGGCTCTCTGCTCAGCAGGGAGCCTGCTTCCTCCGCCTACTTGTGATGTCCCTCTCTCTGTCAAATAGATAATCCTTAAAAAAAAAAAAAAGGAATTCGTGAGGTACTTAACTTTTCAGGGGAGTCAGGCAAAGGTTCACAGGAAATCCCAGCACTGGTAAGGAGACTGTTAACGGTCCCCCTGCTGCGGGAAATGGTTCACACTGTGAAAAGGGGGCCTGCGGTACAGTCCTGGCCTTCCATGATTGCCTCTTTGATCTTAAACAAGGCCATTAATTTACCTGGGCCTCAGTACCCCATTTGTGAAATCAGAAGTTGGGTTAAAACTGGGTTTTAGGAACCTCTTGGGCTGCCGTTGAATAGTGGGTCCCAAGAACGGAGACACATCTCTCTTATTAAAGTAGAGTGACTTCGTTTGTAATCTGGATTACATATTGGGTTTCTGAATAAGATTTCATTTTAATGCGAATTCTGTGTCTCAAATAGAGTTTGACTACCACTGGTTTATAGGGTCTCTAAACCCAAATATTCTAAGGGGTTTGGTTCATTTAGCCAATTGATACAAGTTACTCACCCTTACTCCATCCTTTAAAATTTATTTACTTTTATGGGAGAGAGTGTGTGAACAAGCAGGGGGAGGGGCAGAGGGAGAAGCAGACTCCCCGCCGAGCCGGAAATCTGATGCAGGACTAGATCCCAGGAACCCTGGGATCATGACCTGAACAGAAGGCAGATGTTTAAGAAAAAAAGGGGGGGGGGAGCCTGGGTGGCTCAGTTGGTTGGGTGACTGCCTTCCGCTCAGGTCATGATCCTGGAGACCCGGGATCGAGCCCCACATCCGGCTCCCTGCTCAGCGGGAAGCCTGCTTCTCCCTCTCTCTGTCCCTCTGCTTGTGTTCCCTCTCTAGCTGTGTTTCTCTCTGTCAAATAAAATATTAAAAAAAAAAATAGAAAAGGTGGTTCGGTCAGTTAAAGTTGCAAGAACGTATTTCATTATGAATGCAATTTTAGTCTTATGTGGATTACACTGTACAGTGAGTATATATTGCCTTGTCACCGGTGCTGCTGAAATAGCCCTGTGATAGCAGTGCCCTCACGTCCCTCCTGCAGGTGAGGACACTCAGACTCAAGGACGGGCCGGGTCCAGAACCCCGTCTGTGCCAGACTTCCAGAATTAAATCCGCATTCGAACCAAAGGGGAAGATTCCTTGACAGATATCATCACCCTATTCATAATTACAGGGGGTTTTGGTGTGTACTCCAAGGTTATACTTGAAAAAATGTCACAGTTGCTTACTTTTAAATGTTTGTTTTCTTTTTGAAAGTTATAGTATCTTGTCACCTTGTTCAGAAACATTTTAGTGCTTATTAGGAATAAAATTATTTATGGTTCTGTCTCCAGAACCATAAATAAAAGATGCCAGACAGAACCAAGGTGCCTCCGTTTTGCCTTTACTTTCATCTTGTAGTTTATTTTTGTCAGTTTCTATTATCAGTTAGCCATTTTGTGCTAATATCACCAGAGTGTCCAAATGAATCCATAAATATCGCATACCGATAGGGATTTCAGAGCAGCCGAGAATATTTATGTTGTCAAGTTAGTCTTTGAACACACTGAGTTTCACGTAATTTCCTCATGTGTCCATGTTAGGGTTATCACGTGAAGTCCTCATTGCGTGCCCTCAGTTTTGATTCCTCTGCTTCTTGCTGCAACCTCCATTTTTAACTCCTGCGACTATTGACCTTCCGTAGAAGACGCCTGTGTGTCCTCTAAACTACTCAGTTTATCTCTACTGCTGCCTGCTCCTCTTCCCCCACTTCTACTTAAATATCCCTATGTTGGCATTTCACCACATCCCATCTGCCACCTGTGATCTTTCAGCGCACTCTCCTTTCGTAGTCTTGTTTATTCTCAACATGTTAAATTCCAAGGTCAATTCTCATTTCTCTCTAGAGCCTCAGGCTTACATTTCCAGCTGCTTGTTGAACATGTATGTGTTTTTTAGCACCTGAAACTCAAACTGAACTCATGTGATAACTTTTCTCAGATCGCCTCTATCTCCCTTCCAATGCTATCACCACCCCCCTACCAGGTCTCCATTCGTGAACCAGACCATCACCCATATCTGCTTTTTATACATGATGGTTCTAGTGCATGTAGAAAAGATCTGTCACCCTCCCACCTCCTTGCCAATCTTAATTAAAATCAGCTTGAGAAATGTGCTTCTGAGTTTATTCATGTATCTTGTAGCTCTTGGCACTTAGCAGTCTAGCTGCCCATAATATATACAGCAAGTTGAGCTGTGCACTCAGTGCAAACTGTTTTCCCAAAACATATTTTTAATTGACGGGTTGCATTAACTTCTGTCAGTAAGACACAGTTTATTGCTTTAGGATTTCAGAATACCAACCTTACTGTGATTTAATAAACTAAATTTTGATTTGTAAAGTATATGGTGGTCTGCTAGCAACCTGAAAGAGTTAAATTAAAATGTAAACTTATTTTGACAACTTAGAAAAAGTAGAAAAATTCCTAGAAACACACAACCTGCCAAGACTGAGTCATGAATAGAAAATCTGAACAGACCAATTACTTCACAATCATAACGTCCCATAAGTAAGTCCATGATCAAATGGCTTTACTGATGCCTCCTCGTTACAGAAGAATTAAGACCAGTCCTTCTAAAATTCTTACAAAAAAAACTGAAGAGGAGGGAAGACTTTCAAACTCATTTTCTGAGGACAACATTACCCTGATACCAAAACCAGACAAGGATGCATAAGAAAATTATAGGCTGATATCCCTGACGAACATTAATGCAGAAATCCTCCACAAAATAATTCAGCAATCTGTTAAAAGGATCGCACACCATGATGTAGTGGGGTTTATTCCAGGGACACAAGAGTAGTTTAACATTTGCAAATCAACATGATATACCACCTGAACAAAATTTAAAAAGTCTTGATTATCTCACATGCAGAAAAACCCTTTGACAAAATTTAACATTCATTTAAGATAAAAACTCAGCAAAATGGGTACAGAGGGAATGTACCTCAACATATAAAGGCCATACGTTATAAGCCCATAGTTAACATCATACTTAAAAACTGCAAGCTTTTCCACTAAGATCGGGAACAAAACAAGGAATCTATGTCTTGCTACTTTTATTCAACATAGTATTGGAAGTCCCACCCAGAGCAGTTAGACAATAAAAGAAATAAAGGCCATCCGAAATGGAAAGGAAGAAGGAATACTGTCACTATTTACACAAGACCTATATATAACTCTAAAGACTCTATCAAACTAGTAAACTAATCAATGAATTCAATCAAATTGCAAGATACACGGTATATACACAGAAATATTTTGCAGTTCCATACACTAGTAATGAAGTCTCAGAAAGAAATTAAGAAAATACTATTTACAGGTACAGTGAAGAAAAAAAAAATCTAGGCATTAATTTGAGGGGAGAAAGATCTCTGCACTGAAAGATATCAGTGAAAGAAATAGAAGACCGAAATAAGTGGAAAGACATTCCTTGTTCTTGGATTGGAAAAATATTGTTACAATGCTTATACTACCCAGAATAATCTGCAGATACAGGGCAATCCCTATTAAAATTCAAATGGCATTTTTTCCCCCACCGAAGTGGTTATAAATAGTGCTAAAATTTGTGTGGAACCACAAAAGAACCCAAACAGCCAAAGCAGTTCTGAGAAAGAACAGAGCTAGAGCCAGGAAGTTCCCTGATTTCCAACTATATTATAAAGCTGTGGTAATCAAAACAGTGTGGCACTGGCATAAAAATAGGAACAGAGCTCCTCAGAAGAAAATCCACACATAGATGATCAACAAATTTACAACATATGAGCCAAGAACATACAATGAGGAAAAGACGGTCTCTTCAGTAAACCATGCTGGGAAAACTGGACCACTGTATTTATACCATACACAAAAATGAAGTTAAAATGGATCAAAGACTTAAAATCAAGACTCCAAACCGTAAGACTCCTGGAAGAAAACTGTAGCTCTTTAGCGTTGGTTTTGGTGATGATCTTTTGGCTCTAACCTCAAAATTAAAGAAAAAAAAAATGCACAAGTAGGACCACGTCGCACTGTAAAGCTTTTACACAGGAAAGGAGGCCATCGACAAATGAAAAGGCAACCTGTGGAATGGGAGAAAATATTTGCAGATTATATATAGGATAAAGGATTAGTACTGAAAACCTATATAAAGAACTCTAATCCAGTAGCAAAAAACACAATGCACTAAAAAGTGGGTAGAGGTTTTGAATAGATATTTTTCCAAACAAGACGGATGGCCAGCGGGTCCATAAAGAGGTGCTCGGAATCACTAATCATCAGCGAAATGGAAATCAAAACCACAGTGAGCTATCACCTTGCCTGTTAGAATAGGTGCTATCAAAAAAGACAAGTGTGGTGAGGATATAGAGAAAAGGAAACCCTCTTGCACTGTTCGTGAGAATGTAGATTGGGGTAGCCACTACAGTAAACAGTATAGAGTGCCCCACAAAAAATAAAAATTGAAGTATGATCCAGCAATTCCCCCTTCTGGGAATTTTTCCAAAAACAATGCACTTCCCATATCCATTGCAGCATTATTTTACAAAAGCCAAGATATGGAAGGTGGTGAAATCCTGTGGGGAGATAGCACCGTGGAATCACAGGTGGGAGTCGGCGTATAGGGTCCTGTGTGACATGGACTGAGCTGCAGACGTGGAAGAGAGGATCTGAGTGGCTTTCCCAAGCAGGCCGGGTAACAGGAGACCTTGAAATCCAAGCGAATAATTTTTTACCGCAAAAGAGATTTAACCTTTTTTTTTTTAAAGGAACATATCTGAAGTATTATATATGTACACATAAAATATATACACACATGCACACTTAGCATAAATGTGAAGCTCACTGAACTTTAAAAAGTGAAAATACAGATCTATTCAGCATTCAGATCAAGAAACTGAATAGTACCGGGTCCCCAGAAACCCCATCATGCACCTCTTAGTCTTAAGCCATCACAGCCCCCATTCTTCACACACAGAAGAGCAATCATGACTTTGACCTTCATTGACGCATTTTTGTTTTCCCTTTTCCAAACATCAGTTGAATCATAGAATGAAGGACTCTATGTCTGGCTTCACTTGTTCGACAGTGTGGTTCGGGAACTCATTCATGTTGTGCGTAGCAATAGTACCTTGATTCTCACTTCTCATTACCGTATGGAAGCTCATCGTACAGCTACACAAGCTCTCTTTGCCAGTCTACAGTTAATGAACTTTGGGGTTGTTTCCCACCCTTGAAGTTGGTTCTACCGTGAGTAGTCTCTGTAGGTCTTCCGGTGAATATGCCTATGGTTGTGTCAGGGGCATACAGAGACACGCTCTCTGTGTCACGGAGTATGCGGGTGCTTGTCTTTACATATGGACCACTTCTGGAGTGCTTGTACTCAGAAGTCTTTATCATGGCCATAAGCCACCTTGGAGACCCATGTGTAGTTTTTTGAATAAAAAAAAATGGGAAAAGCTAATTAATGTGTATGGAGAAAAGGGAATAAAAGGTACTAATTGGCATTCAGCCTACATTTCTTGATCAACCAACGGCGTAGAAAGAAAACAGCATGCCACCATCAGGGAAGGGAGTTGGCTCAGTGTTGGGATGGAGCTTTATAAGGGAAAAGAAAAAAGGGAGATCTGGCGCTTGAAACTATGTATTAAGGGGAAAAGACCCTGGGGAGCATGGAATAACGCGCTTTTGAATGTAGGGGTTTGTGTTTGTTTTTTTTTGTTTTTAAAGGCTGACTGATCGTCATGAAAAGGTAATTGATACTGGGTATTTTTCATTTAGAAGAAATCATTTCTCTCATGCCAGAAGGAAAAATACAGTGACAGAGTCACATAATTTGTATGTGTGAAACGGACTTCAGTATTTGCTCATCCATTTTGCTTAGCCATGTACTCGTTTTAACTTTGCGCCTTACGTTTCTCTTGCCTTTTCCTATCTCAGGCTCAAACACATACGAAGAGGCAGCTGCATATATTCAGTGTCAGTTCGAAGACCTCAATAAAAGAAAGGACACAAAGGAAATATACACCCACTTCACATGTGCCACAGATACTAAGAATGTGCAGTTTGTTTTTGACGCCGTAACAGATGTCATCATAAAAAATAACCTAAAAGATTGTGGTCTCTTCTAAGTTTTGCAGTTAACGGGGGGAAAATGCATTTTCAAACCAAATGAGCGCTTATATGTGGATCTCTCTAAACTAGAGTCTTGCTGCAACATGGGAATGTAGTATACGGCAAATGCATCTGGGACCTGACCAAAGTTGTTGTGTCTTTTCTTTTTTTTTAACTGAAAGGAGCAGAAGGACCTCTCTTACACGTGAGAGGTAGCCCTGCAGCGTGAAACTAAGGGCAGTGTTAACGCTCGGCTCTAGTGTCTTGATGATTTCTGCGTAAGTGTAAATATGCAAATGTATGTATACATGTATTTATAACTTTAGTTTTCCATGCTACTTTTAGGCTTTAAGAGTGGCAACTTAAGATTCCAGCGTGATGGCTTTGGTAATATGAGAAATATTAAGTACTTTGTACTGAATGACAGACTATTACTTTGTTTGCCAGTTTTAAACAGCTTTATTTATGTTCATGTCCTGTAAATTTTTAAGTGTAGTAATTACAAATAGGAAACATTGCAGTCCTTATCTTGATTATATGTATACTTACAATCCTAAGGTTATTTGTACAAACATTGCACAGAATATTTTAATAACATAATTTGTTCTTTAAATTCAGTGTGTTTTATTGAAATGTTCTTAAGAGGATGACTATACCTGCCTTTGGGTCAGTTATGTAAACACTGTATGCATTTTAATTTCTCTAAGAGTGCATGCTGATCTGATTCTACATTGAATTTGGTTTGAAAAACTAAAATTTCTGATTTTTGAGGGTATTCTCTGAGACTTATTATAAACACTTAATTTTTATTCAGTTGGTTTGTTTTCACTTTGAATTTTAATACTTGGATGGTATTCGTGCATTTCCTTAAAGGTGATGCCAGATTAATTTTTATACACTTTAAATACCTACATTTTTATTTATAACTAAGTTTAGCTGGATTATTGAGAGCATTTTGTGGGTAAAAAATATGTCAGCATAATGAATTTTGAGACATTCATTTGTGTATTTCCTTTGGGAAATCCCTTGTACCTAGAATACATGATAGTTCCTTATTTGGAAGATAACAAGAAAGACCTTTCATTATTCTGCTGCTTATGTAATGCAAGCTTTAAATTCATATATGTAACCAGTTTCAAATTTAATTGACACTATATTAAAGTTACTTTTTTCCCTTAGACTATTCAGATTTCCTCCACTTGCTTGAGTTAATATCTTTTTAAATTGTGCTGTTATTTCTGAGGATGAAATGGGCAATTACACTTAGAAAATGAGTAGTAGTATTTAATAAAGTGATTATATGTGTCCTGAAGTAAGTCTTAAATGTCAGCTCGATATTGAATTTTGATAGCCTTTTCTTTTGATTCTTCACAATGTGTCTCTGTGACCTCATATCAACAACCCGAACAGCATTCCCTGCTCTCCTTCTGTTTTGTTTACTCATCTTGAAGAACTTCAGTAAGCTTTGTAAATAAGTAGTTTCTAAGTTGAGTTATGTGCTGTCGTTTGGTTGAAGTGTACTTCTGAAGTGGATGTGTATGAGTTTGGGGGCGGGGTACACAGACCACATTTTCACCTGTTCTGTTTTGGGGATTCGTCTTTCTTTTTTGTAAAGAAATTCACAGTTATCACACTTTTCTTAAATGTGTTAGTTTAGATTCTTTATGTGCCTTTCATTATGTTTTCATTAATTTTACCAATGGAAGACCTGTAACATCCATATTGTAAAGCTATGTATGAGATTCACCTATACTATGAATAAATTTGAATCATGAGAAATACTGTTTAAAAAGCCACAAAGAAGCACATCTTGGTGACCATCATTGGTGAATTCCTGAACTTTATTCTGTGTAATTGTGTTACTAATAAATCCTAATAAATTTAAATTTTTAAAATTTTACAAACCTGTTGACTAAACACATGTTTTGCAATGAACATTTAAGTATCTACCTCGGAAGTCCATTTCTCTGGTATCTTTGCTATCTTTTTGAAATCTCATCTACTCCAGAAGCTTGAGTAAATTTCCCGGCCCCAAGACTTCCTCCTGAGCTGTGTTGGCACATTTAGGACTGCCTGCTTAATACGCCCTTCTGAGAATGTACTGCCTGCACCAAACCGTATTCATCATCATTCTGCCATTAAACTGGTTCTCACCTCCTGTGGTAGCCACTCAGTACCATCATTTACGCAGTCCCTTAGTGGGGAACTTTTTAGCCCTCATCTCCAGCTCTGATAAGCTACCATCTTGCTCACATTTGTACTTATCCAATGCCTCACTGGCTTTTATTTTTTCTTTCCATTCCTGCTACCACCTACTGAATGCAGGTTTTTGTTTAACTTCCACAGGAACTGGCTTATGAAATTCTCCAGCTCCTATTTCTTCCTTCTCTAATCCAGGCCGGTTATCCTGATATAGAGCTGTGGCTTATTATCTGTGCATTGACCTGCATTGGCTCTGACCTGTCAATAAAATCAAATTTAGCCTCCTGTTCAAGGCCCTTCCGTCATCTGAGCCCAGTTCACTACATTAGATTACATTAATTAATTACATCTTCTCTCTCACCAGATCTTAATAGTACTTTGTGCATAGCCTGGGTTTTCCTTCAAGCATCTGTCTACATACTATGTGAGATATGCTTAAAACAATGTTCAGAACATGGCAAGTGTTCATGGTATCCTTTTTAGACTCAACTGGCATCTTCTTTAATCTGCCCTTTTGAGAACTCCATGGCTCATGTGGAGCTACCAGCCCTTCCTGGCATAGACTCAAGCCTGACCAGTCCTAGTCTCCAATCACTGGGCACAGGACCCAGAATGAACCAGTTGTAATCCCAGTTCTCATCCCTAAGTTTCCAAAGCTGTTCTGGTTTCTAAAATTCCCTTCATTTCAGTACCCTTCTAAAAGACCCCTGATAGGCTTGATTTAATTCATTCAAATTCAATCACTTACTGAAGAGTCATGAATAAAATGCCAGTATTCTTACTTGAATAGCAAAGTAACCTTAAGAGCAAAAAAAGGCTTAGAGAGGTTAATGACCTTGAGCAAGATCAAATCAAGGTTTCAAATCTGTGACTTCTGACTTAATGTCTGTTATAGAACTCTTAAGAATGCTACCTTATTTCCAGAAAATATATAAATACTTATCCTCACTCTTAACCTTCTGAATTTATCTGAACCACAACAATTTTTTAGGTTAAAAATAAACAACCTAGAGGTGCCATGCTGCCTGATAACATATTACAAAGTTATAGTAATCAAAATAGTATGGTATTGACATAAAAATAGGTCTGAGGAATAGACAAGAGAGCTCAGAAACCCATGCATTTATGGTCAATTAGTTTTCAACAAAGGGGCCAATAACATACAATGAAGAAAGGACTTTCCTCAGTGGTGTTGGGAAAACTATAGCCACATGCAAAAGAACGAAATGAAATCTTAAAACATACACAAAAATTGAATGGATATAAGACATGAAACCCAAAAACTCCAAAAGAAACATGGTTACCTCCTTAGCATCAGTCTTAGCAATGAATTTTGGATCTGATACCAAAATTAAAGGCAACAAAAGCAAAAATACACAAGTAAGACTACAAATTGAAAAGCTACTGTGCCGCAAAGGAAACAAAATGAAAAGGCAACCTAAGGAATGGGAGAATACACTCACAAATCCTATCTGATAAGGGGTTAATATTGAAAATACAGAACTCGTATAACTCAACAGTGAAAATCACACGAGACTTTTAAGAGGGCAGAGGATCTAAATACACACTTTTTTAAAGACATACAGTTGGCCAACAAGTCCATGAATGTGCTCAGCATTACCAATGATCAGGAAAAAAATGCAAATTTAAAAAAATCACAATGAGTTATTGCCTCATACCTGTTAGAATAGCCATTATCAACAAGACAAATTGTAAGAGTTGGTGAGAATGTGGAAAAAAGAAAAGGCTTGTGCATACCCAGTAAGAATGTAAATTGGTGCAGCCACTGTTGAAAACAGTATGGAAGTTCCTAAAATTTTTTTTTAAAAAATAGAGCTATAATATCCAGTAATTTCACTTCTGAAGAAAACAAAGGCTATAATTAAAATATGTATGTGTGTGTGTGTGTATGTGTGTGTGGATATATATATATCCATCCCTATGTTCACTGCAACATTATTTATAGTAGTCAAGATATGGAAACAATCTAAGTGTCTAGCAACAGATGAATAGATCAAGAAAATATGGTGTCTATATACACACACGTATATATAGATTTATACACACATATACACACACACACTCAACATTTTTCAGTCATAAAAATTATGAAATCTTACCATTTGCAACAACACGGATGGACCTTGAGAGCACTATGCTAAGCAAAATAAGTCAGAGTGAAGGGCCAAATACTGTATGATCTCACTTATCTGTGAATTTAAAAAAAAGAAAAGGAAGGAAGGAAGGAAGAAAGAAAGAAGAAGCTGGGGCCCCTGGGTGGCTGAGTAGGTTAAGCATCAGACTCTTGGTTTCAGCTCAGGTCATGACTGGTTTCAGCGCAGGTCATGATCTCATGGGTCATAGGTTCTAGCCCTGCACCAGTCTCCACCCTCAGCAGGGAGTTTGCTTGAGATTCTCTTCCTCTGCCCCTACCCCTGCTTGTGCTCTTTCTCCCTCTCGGAAGGGAAAGAAAACGGAGGGAGGGAGACTATTTAATTTGGTGGCAACTTTAAAATCATAATCAGTGCTTGACCATTGGTTGTTGCTATGAGCCTTGGATGAAACAGCTCAGAAACAATATAACCCGGGATTCATCTTCAGAGTTAAAATGTCTCAATGTCTCACATGGACCTTGACAGAATGGGACAAGTAAAGGAGGACCAAAAATTCATCTTTCTCCAATTCAACTTCAGGATACTTGTCTTGTTTTCACATAACCAAAAATCTGAGAGATTTAGGTTATTTTAAAGTTGATCTGGGAAGTTTTTTGTTAGTTGCTTTTCCAACCCCTACCTTAATAGTTAAAATGCCCTTCTACATCACAAGTTTTCTATTTCACAACTCCACTGGCCTGTTTCCCAGCATTTTTCCTTTAACCAGTACTGCTTGCTTTGGTGTCTGCTGTGATTTCTATTATTTACTTGGATATTTCAGTTACATTAAAAGTTGTGAAACACATTTCATCAAGTACAGAAACACCCAAATGTGCACAGACAGGAAGCTGCCGGCAGCATGCGGACCAGGGCTGAAGAGGCGGGCACTGGGGATGGGAGTACCAGGAGATAACCTTCTCGAACACCATATGGAAGGACAGATGGGTTGAGCTTCCCTGACTTACGGACCATCTCCTGAGCTCCCTACCAACAAGGTGAGTGCAAACAGTGCCATTGCCAAGAGACAGTTCTTCAAATTAAGAATGCATTGTTTTGTCGGTGAAAATCGAGACAGGAGTGTTCAGCAAAGCACACATAGAAGGTCAAGACCAATTTAATGACCATTTGAGCAGGTGACAAGTGCCACTTTTAATAAAAGGAGGTGCTGGTTCGCCCTGAATTGCACTGTGCCTCACCTAAAAGGAAGCGGACTCAGATACGGAGGGTCTGTTGATAACCTGAGAATCAAGGCTAAAGAAATTTTCCAACTTCAGTGTCTCTGAACAGATTCTTAAAATTAATCTTATTCCTGCATACGCTATCTATGTATTCTCTATCTTACCAGGATTTCCTTTTTTAAATTAGATCTGCAATTTTTGGAGTTCATTTTTACTAAATTGAGAGATGTTTGTCCAATTTCAGTGTAAAGCTAGTCTTAAAAGTAAGCCATTTGGAAGATTAGATATTACCCTAGAATCTTGTTAGGCACTCTTGAATTTTAATTATTTTCTGTGCAACTTCACGTTACAGCTTCAGTCGTTTCCTTACTTTAGAAATAAAAAGGAGTGGGGCGCCTGGGTGGCTCAGTTGGTTAAGCGACTGCCTTCGGCTCAGGTCATGATCCTGGAGACCCGGGATCAAGTCCCACATCGGGCTCCCTGCTCGGCGGGAAGCCTGCTTCTCCCTCCCTCACTCCCCCTGCCTGTGTTCCCTTTCTCGTTGTGTTTCTCTCTGTCAAATAAATAAATAAAATCTTTAAAAAAAAAAATCTCTTAAAAAAAAAAAAAAAAAAAAAAGAAATAAAAAGGAGTGAAGTTAACCCTATTTCCAGACAACTGTGTCCTTACTTTTTATTACATTAAATAGTACTGGGTTCCAGTTCAAGATGGCAACATAGGAAGACCTTGAGCTCATCTCCTTTTAAAGACACACTGAATTTATAGCTACATACGGAACAATTTCCTCAAAACAAGACACAAAAACAGAACAAAACAACAAAATCCCCAAAACTAGCTGAGCAACTCCTCAACACTGAGCAAATGAGGGGAAAATACCCCACAATGAAGTGGGTAGGAAAGATGAAGAAGTTGCAATCTTACCATAAAACCCATTCTTAGCTGGGCTACCCACAACTGGGAAAAATCTCAAAACCTCATGCTTCTTTGTGAAAAGCTAACCTGGCATTGCGCAGCACAACTTTTAACACCTGTGCCTGAGAGATGAGCCCCCCATGGCCCCCGACATCCAGCTCTGAAAGCCACAGGGGCTTGCATCCACGAAACCTGCCAGACCACGGTGAACTGAGAACACGCTTCTTAAAGGGCTCTCAAGTGCACAGACTCGTCCATCCCATGCCCAGTGCAGTGACTGAAAAGTGCCCAGACTTTTAAGAAAGAGGCTTGTTTGCTTAACTTAAAGCATCAGAGTCAGGACAGGCATCTAATTCAACACACATCTAGAGGCCTACGGAAGTACTCTCTGGAGATGGAGGCCATCAGGCACCATCTTGGCGCCCTCCCTCGGGCTCACTCCAGCTTGCGTTTATCTCCTGTGAAGGCCTTTGTACCCTCATCTGCCGCCCAGGGAACACCTCCCGGACGCCTGGCTCGGGCGGCCAGTGGGGCTTCTGCTCGTGGTTCACACAGGAGAGAAACAAACAGAAAAAGTGTTGTAAGCGGCCACTGCCCCCGGGGCACAGCGCGAGGCCTTAGACTGAGGCCCCGGTGTTGTGTCAAAGAGGCCTACTAGTTCCTCACGCCTGCGCCTGAGGGCAGGGCTGACTGGAACACACAGCTAATGGCGGAACACAATCCTCTCCAGGGACCCAAGAGCACAGGCTTGGGCTTTGTGCTCTCCCTCTGCCGCGCTCTCCAGCGAGGGGAGCCTGTACGTGTGTCTGCGGTCCCAGTGCCTGTGACTGTCACCCGGGATTGCCCCTTGCTTACTTGTCTCTGGTAGCCCCCCAGAGACTTTGCCTTGATTGGCTTCACGGGACTGTAACAAATGGAGAAGGTTCTTGGCCCGTTACCACCGCCAGGGCATGGCAACCACAACAGACTGAAACACAGTCTTCCTGAAAGTGCCTATTTACCTTTCTGGAGCGTCGGCCTAAGAGATGGGCTCCTAGGGGTCTACTGAACTGCTCCCTAGGGAGACATGGCAGAGGACCGACCATCTTTGCATTCTCTCCTTCTGCCTCTCTCCAGCTCATCAGTATCTCCTAGAAAGGAGTTTACACAGTCAGCTGGGACCCCCACTCCCGCCACTGCCAACCCCAGTACACCGCTGACACCGGCTTGCTGGCCAATGAGACTTGAGACTTGCAGTCCCACAGAACTGTATATATTTTCATACTTTAAAAACTGCTGCCTCTTTGAACTAATAAATTTGGTAAAGTTGCAGGATACATAAACCAACATACAAAAGTCTGTTGCATTTCAACACATTTCTATACACTAATAACAAACTTTGAGAAAGAAACTAAGAATACAGTACCACTTACAATTGCATCAAAAAGGATCAAATACTTAGGAATAAACTTAACCAAAGAGGCACACTGGACACTATGACACTGATGAGAGAAATTGAAGAAGACACAAATAGAAAGACTATCCAAAGTAATCTACAGATTCAATGAAATCCCTATTAAAATACCAGTAGCATTTTTTTCACAGAAATCGAATGAACAATCCTAAATTCACATGAAACCATTGAAGGCTCCAAATAGCCAAAGCAATCTTAAGTAAAAAGAACAAAGCTGGAGGCATTATGCTCCCTTGTTTCCAACTATATTACAAAGCTACAGTTATCAAAAGTGTGGTATTGACATGAAAATAAACAATTAGATCTAAGGAACAGAACAGAGAGCCCAGAAATAAACCTATACGTATATGGTCAATTAACATACAATAAAGGAGGCAAGAATACACATAATGGATAAAGGACAGTCTCTTTAATAGATACTGTTGGGAAAACTGGATAGCTACATGCAAAAGTATAAAACTGAGCCACCATTTTATACTATACACAAAAATTAACGGAAAATGAGTAAAAGACTTGAACATAAAGGTTGAAACCATACAAGTCCTAGAAGAAAACATAGGCGGTAAGTAACTTGACTTTGGCCTTAATGACTTTTTAGATCTGACACCAAAAGCAAAGGCAACAAAAGCAGAAGTCGACAGGTGGGGTTACATCAAACTAAAAAGTCCTGCACAGCAAAGGAAACCATCAATAAGATGAATACATAATGGAAGATGAATACATAATGATCTACATAATGGAAGAAAATTATATATATTTGCAAATATATAAAGAACTCCTACAATTCAATAGCCAAAAATGCCACACAATCCAGTTAAACAAATGGGCAGAGGATCTCAATAGATATTTTCCAAAAGATGACATACAGATGGCCAACTGGTCTATGAAAAGGTGCTCAACATCATTAATCATCAGGGAAGTGGAAATCAACACCACAATGGCTATTACCAAAAAGACAGAAAAGAACAAGTGGTGATGGAAGCAACCTAAGCTTCCACTATGGAGGAATAAAGAAAGAAAATGTGAACTGGTATTCTGTAGCCTGTGGAATGTGAGCCGTCTGGGAGCAAATTGATTCATCTCATTTGTGCGGGACTCATTTTGTAACACTCTACTAGAAAATAACATAGGTTTTTTGTTTGTCTGTTCCTAACAAAGGTATGTACCTGTCAATACAAGTGACCGTTTTCTCAAGCCATTACCTCACAAGACAGTTAACCTCTAATGAATGGAATATTTGTGCAGGCTTGGGCATACATTTTATTCCATTCTAAAATCCTCTATCAGAGTACCAATTATTTTTAACTGTGGATCTGTTCTTCAAAAGGAAGCACATCTAAAGTCTAATAATTAATGACTAAAGGTAGATGGGAAAACTTGGAGCCACTGTAAAGTATCCTTTCTTCTAAGATCACCATCTTTAATATCCTGCACCTAAGGCTTCTAGAGGCAAATTTAAAACCAGAGTTCCAAACAGAGTCCCTTGAAAAATTTTATTAGTGTAGTAAGATTCATTCAAGACCCTAAATCTGTACATAGTTTCCAATATATTACAGATAATGTCTCCTCTAACATGTTAAATATATGTATTTAAAATGCACACATACGGCATCTACTCGGTGCCTATAGTACCAGGCATTTATGGGGCATTACTAATGTTTTCATTTAGTCCTCAGAATAGTCCTGCAAAGTCACTGATTAAAGTTCCATTTTCTCAGATAAGGAGACAAATTAAGAAAGGTTAGTGTCTGGTAGAATGTTGACCACTAGTAAGATGACAGAGGAAGGATAAGGTCAATTGTTGGCTGTGTTTTTAAAAGCCAGTAGCCTAAAGACACTTTCTTAGGAGACCACAAGGTACAGAGCAGCGTATCTCAAATGCTGTTGCCTAAGCAGACATTACTAAGTGTGCAATGAAAAGCCCCACAGGAAAGAAGCCTACTGTGTTAATCTGCTGTTTCCCCAACACTGGATCTGTGCTAACACAGCAGCTCTGACCCATATGTGATTATGGAGCACGTGAAATATAGCTCGTCCAAACTGAGATGGGCAGCAGGAGTACCCCCCCACACACACACACAGACATTCAAAGACATACAAAAAAGAAGGCACATGTTAAACTAGTATTTTGGATACATTGGGTTAAATGAAAGATATTTTTAAAACTCCACCTCTTCTTACACTGCTCATGTGGCTACTGGAATATATAAAATATCCAAGCATCTAGAATTATATTTCTACTTGAAAAGTAAAACACTTTTCTTCCACAACTTGATTTACATTCCATGGAAAAGTTGCCAACTTTTTAGAGAAGCATATACCATAGATAAAAAGCTTAGATGTGAAGACTATGCCAGTTCCAAAATGGTATGGTTTGATGTAATGTGGCCTTCTACTGTGGGCGGGGGGGGGGGGGGCACTAGCTCATTCTCACTTCAAATATGTCAGCTGTAATAAAAGAGAGCAATACACACTTTAAAAATCCATACTCTAGAACTGGATTTTTAAATTAGCTCTGTCGTTATTTTTAGTTCCAATACATGGAGTAGGAGGAGACCCACCAAGTTACCGGAAAATTACTAAGCCCTGGTTTACAAACCCATCTCTTTAGTGTTCTTTCGCCAAATCACAAGATTCGTTGTTTTTTTTTTTTTAATGTTGTTATTGTGTTGTGTTTTGTTTTTTAATATGTTTCAATTCCCTAAGCCAAATTCTTTTCTTCCTCCACACCTCCCACAGGACTGGGCTGAGCACAGTCATGCATTAAAAAAGCTTCTGAACTTTTTTCGGAAAGAGTAGCTTCCCTGGAGCTGTGGAGGAGGACAGGAATTTCATATTCTCCAGGACTTAAATCATGATAGCACATCAAATATTCCAATGCCTTCGATGCATGTTTTGCTTTTTGATAAAAACAAAAGACAGCAGTAAGATCACATCTGTTCTCAACGTTTTAATAAAATCACATTTGTTTATCTATACAATTGAAGCTTTCTAGATTCTCAAACTTCCCTCAGGATTTGAGCTCATTAGTTCAATAGTATTAATCTGAGAAGGGTTCTTACACATATGTGCATATTTTAGCTCTACTCCTCTTTAGAATATACATGTGTAAGTCATTCCATGAGAAATACCACAGTTTTCTATGTGGCACAATATGTACTAAATATAAGTTAACTGTATCAGAACATGCAAAGAAGTTCATTTGTAATTAATTGAAATCATCAAGACACTAGGCATTTTAGAACTATGTCTGGGTATATTTTCTACATTTGGAAGAACTCAAATGATTAAACCTTATTTAAGTTGCTCTAAAAATTATTAAGAAAAAAACCCCTATTTTTATAGCAACTTAGTTATAATTTGATTAAATCATTATGTATCCGATAAAGGCATTAGGATTCAAGTAAATTTGTATGCCTATTTTTTTAAAAGATTTTATTTATTTGACAGAGAGAGATCACAAGTAGGCAGAGAGACAGAGGAAAAAGGCTCCCCACCAAGCAGACAGCCCGACATGGGCCTCGATCCCCGGACCCCGGGATCATGACCTGAGCTGAAGGCAGAGGCTTTAACCCACTGAGCCACCCAGGCTCCCTGTACCCCTATTTTTATATCAAACAATATAGTGTTTGAAAGAATAAATTTTTTTAATCAAATCATCATGCACACAAGTCTGCATTCTGGTAATTCCATGTGTTTCTACCCTATATATCACTAAATCTGTAGAATGAACTTACCTTTCCTTAAATACACCATGGTTCCCATTGGAAGCAGTACTTTTCCATACTGAAACAGCAATATCAATCCCAAGACCTATTATCTCAGAGCCTAACTTAATCTTTTAGGCCTATTTTTGGTTGTTGTTACTATTATTCATTTTTGTTTGTTCGTGCATAAGTGTGTGGATAATCATAATCATAGTTACTGTGTTTACTGAGTGACAGAAGACTTCACATGCTTGGCTGGCAGTCCCAGCCCAGGGTTCTATCTCAACATGATTTTCTCAAATTTGGCAAAAGACTTTATCTAATAAGCCATTTAAATGTTCCTTATGTCTAAAGAAATGTTATTTTTCTTGAACTTTGCACACACAAAAAAATGCCCTTTGTTGAGTTATTGTCAAGGGTAATTGGAAAGCATTTTACCTGTTAAGGAATATATAGCTGCCAGTTTCACTTACAGATACTACAGTTAAGCAATTTAAAAATTCAGGAGAGAGGTCCCCCAGATGATGGCATAGGTCATTCGTTGCTCCTTTGCTCCTCCTCACAAGAAGAATTTAGATCTATTCATGTGCAGACAACTTTGAGAGAATGCTAGAGCCCAGAACAGAGACTGAAGCACCCTCCTCTATAACAGAGACCAACAGAGAATACATTAGAAGGGCAAGAGGAATGCCTACACACGATGATCACATAGCCACTCTCCTGTGCTGGCTAAAAACCCTGCAGAGAGGTTTCCCCTGCACGCGTGGTCCTCCCAGTGGGCAAAGAGAGTCCAGGCGTAGATATCTAGCTGCTCTAGGCTTGGGGGTCACTTCTTGGGAGCTCCCATTTCAGTCTTGTCTCACACAGACTGTTGGCAGAATCTTTGGGGCTTGGCCACTGGAAATCTGATTAGGATGGAGAAGGGAGGGACAGACCTGCCATAACCAAAGTCTGGATCTTCAGAGACTAAGCTCATATAGGCAGGGCCTGAGTCATCATCCCAGCCAGCAGCCTTGCTGATCTGCAGAGCCAAGACACTCATGCAGTCTGACCAGGGAGTCTGACTAGAAGCAGGTCTGTCTGATTTGCGTCTTCACAGACTTTGCTGGTCCTAGAGCTGAGTCATAGCCCAGCCCACATCTAAGTGTATCTCCTAAAACTGTTTTACCAGAAAGCCTGGCCAAAAACATCTCAGACATTACACAGCCCAGCAACACTTAAGCACAGTCCAGCAGGGAGTCCTGATTGTCGCAGAGCAAATCCAGTGGCCCAGGTCAACCAGAGAAATTGGGGAATGGGTCTACTTGAATCAAGACCACAAAGAGCCTTTCTGGCCTTGGAACCAGTTTTCCTTCTCTGCCCAGGCAGGAAAAGTAATTTGTAGTCCCACTCAGCCAAACACAGCCTTCAGCCCACTCAACCACTGAATGTCAGTATCACACGCAGTCCACCCAACATCCATGCTTACACTGGTATTTGAACAGAAAGCACAGACCAGGGCTTTCCCCCATCTGCAGAGCAAAATCAGTGGCCCCAGTACCAGGGAATTCAGTACATAGTCTTGCCTGATTCAGTTTCCTAAACAATGAGCCATGCAGGCCCTCGGCGACCTGTTCTGCTGCCCCACCAGGACAGGGAAGCTAATTTGTATCCCCACCTATTATTCAGTAGTCTCCAATCCTGACCATCTAGGAAGCCCGACTAGAGAACCCAGGCAATTATGGAGACTATCCTACAGCTTTGCTCCTCGGGCAGGGAACAAAGCCAGGAATTTTATCCTAACTCTTCTCAGCCAGCAGTAGCCCTGCCTCCCCCACCTCAGAGCGTGGGCAGTGGCCTCACTTATAAATAGACACTGATAGCAAGCTCCACCTCCCCAAGGACTTTATAAGTGGAAACATCCAGAAGCCTAAATTGAGCTGACTGGTGAAGAATAGTCTCTGCCATAGTGAATCTGTGAAGTCTGAAAGAGTCGAGATGGCTTACTCAAATGTACTGATACCAATAGAGGAATCAAGGATCATGAAAAGTCACATAAATATGAAAATAGCAAAAGAAACTAATAAAGGTTTAATAACTAACCCTGAAGAAATGGAAATCTATGAACTATCAGACAAGGGATTCAAAATAATCTTAAAGAAGTTTACTGAAGTACAAAAACACAAACATAACTAAATGAAATTATGAAAACAATAGATGAATAAAATGAGAAGTTCAACAAAATAGAAACCATCAAAGAAGAGAAAAGGAGCCAAACAGGAATCCTGGAGCTAAAAATTACCATGACTGAATTGAAGAGAAATAGAGATCCAGATTCATGAGGCCCCAAGAATCCCCAATAGGTTCACTCTTAATAGGCCACACCAAGGCACAGTATAACTAAATTGTCAAAGGACAAAGACAAAGAAAGGATTTTGAAAGCAGCAAGAAAGAGAAAGTTCCATAAAACAGAACCCTCATAAGAGTATTAATGGATTTCTCAACCGAAACTATTAGGTCAGGAGAGAATGAGATGATATACTTAACATTTTAAAGGGGGTGGGAACCTGTCAACCAAGAAGTCTATAGCTGACAAAGATATTCTTCAGAAATGAAAGAGAGATCAAGACTCTCTTGAATAAACAAAAGCTGAGGGAGTTCATTACCACTAAATCTGCCTTATAAGAAACGGTAAAGGGAGTTCTTTGAGTAGAAATAAAAGATACAGATTAATGACATAAAAATATAAGAAAGTAGTATAAACTCACTGGTTTTAATAAATAGTCATAATAAGATTGTGCATTATGGTAATAGTGGTACATAATTCACTTACAACTCCAGTTTAAAAGTTGAAAAACAAAGTAAAAATAGTCATAGCTACAATGATCTGTTACTGAATTCACAACCTAAAAATACGAATACAGTAATGTCAATAACTTAAAATGTAAAGGGGAGGAGAAGTAAAAGTTTAAAGTTTAGGAATGCTATCAAAATTAAATTATCAGGTTAAGATAGAGTATTATAATTTGAAGATATTTTGTATAAGCCTCACGATAGCCACAAGGAAAAAACCTGTAGCAATTACACAAAAGAACATGATTGAGTAATTAAAGCATACTGATACCTAAGAGATGTGAAAACACAAAAAAAGACAGCAAGACAAGAAGTAAGAAACAACAAATATATGACAGATCTAGAAAAGCCAGAAAACTATTAACGGAATGGCAATAGGAAGTCCTTAACTATCAACACTGACTTTAAACATAAATGGATTAAGTTCTCTAGTCAAAAGGCACAGAATGTTTGAAAGTGTAAAAAACAAAATCTAATTATATGCCACCTACAAGAGACCACTTTAGCCTGAAAGACATAAAGATTTAGAGTGAAGGATCCTGATACTAAAGCCATAAAATGATATCACTAGGAAGAAAAAACAAACTACAACCCACTATCCCTAATGAATAAAGATGCAAAAATTATCAATAAAATACTAGCAAACCTAATTCAGTAGCACATTTAAAGAATTATTCACCATGATCAAGTGGGATTTATCCCTGGGATACAAGGATTGTTCAACATACGCACATCAATGTGATACATCCCATTAAAGAATAAAAGAATCATATGAGTATTTCAGATGCAGAAAAAGCATTTGGCAAAATTTAACATTCATTCATGATAAAAACTTTTAACAAACTAGGTGTAAAATAAAGGTGTACCAACATGATAAAAGCTATATATTACAAGCACACAGCTTATATTACACTTAATGGTGAAAGGCTAAAAGCTTTTCTCTAAGACGAGGAACAAGACAAGAATACCCACTCTAACATAGTACTAGAAATTCTAGCCAGAGCAACTAAGCAAGAAAAAGAAATAGGAGGCATCAGAATTGGAAAAGGAGAAGTAAAACTGTCTCTATTTGTAGATGAAATGATTTTATATGTAGAAAATCTTAAAAGATGACACCAAAAAAACTGCTATATTTAACCAACAAATTCCATAAAGTTGCAGGATACAAAATTAACATGTAAAAAGTAGTAATATTTTTATATACTAACAAATTATTTGAAAAATAAGAAAATAATCCCATTTATACTAGCATCGAAAGCAATAAAATACTTAGGAATGAATTCAACCAGAGACATAAAAGAGCACTACCCAAAAACTATAGGACATTGATGAAAGAAATCAAAGAAGACATAAATAAGTGGAAAAGAATCCTGTGTTCATAGATCAAATAGTATTAATTCTGTTAAAATGTCCATATTGCCCAAAGCCATCTATAGGTTTAATGCAATCCCTCTCAAGATTACAGTGGCAATTTTACATAAGTAAGAAAAGTAAATGGGAACTAGGGTAATCCAGGGAGAAAAATGAAACAACAGAGACTTTGGACACAGAAACAAACTGAGGGACTTAGAGGGAGGGGGGTAGGGGGATGGGAGAGCCTGGTGGTGGGTACTGGGGACACCTAAAGCGTGGAGCACTGGGTGTGGGGAATGGGGAATGAATCTTGGAATACTGGAAAAAAAAAAATTTAAGTAACAATAAAAAAAAAAAAAACCCTCTAAAATTTTTCTACAATTTCAAGGACCCAAAGAGCCAAAGTAATCCTAACCTAGAACAAAACAGGAAGCATGACACTTGCTGATTTCAAGCTGTATTATAAAGCTACAGTAATTAAAATAACATGTATTGGCATAAAAACAGACACATAGATCTCAGGAACAGAATAAGGAGCCCAGAAATAAAACATGCACAAAGCGACAACTAATATATGACAAGAGAGCCAAAATACTCCATAAAAATATCATCTTGTCAATTACTCGATATTCATATGTAAAAGAATGAAACTGTACTATCTTATATGACTCACAAAAATTAACTCAAAATAGATTGAAGATCTGAAACCATACAACTTTCAAAAGAAAACATCGACAGGAAGTTCCTTGACGTCAATGCTAGCAACGATTTTTTTTTAATATGACATCTAATGCACAATTAACAAAATAAAATTAATGAGTGGGACTACAACAAACTAAGAAGTTTTTGTAAAGCAAAAATATCCATCAACGAAATGAAAATACAACCTACATAAGGGGAAAACATATTTGCAAACCATGTAACTGACAAAGGGATGAGAACCAAAATATATCAAGAATTCATACAAATCATTAACAACCCCCCATAACCCAATTAGTAAACGGACAAAAGACCTGAGTAGACTTTTTTTTTCAAAGAAGATATGTAAATGACCAACAGGTACATGAAAATGTGCTCAACATTACTAATCATGAGGGAAAAACAAATTAAAACCACGACGAGATACCATCTTACAACAGAAGGGCTGTCTTCAAGAAGACAAATGCTGGCAAAGATGTGACAAAAAGGTAATATTCGTGCACTGTTGGTGAGATTGTATATTTTAACAAACACATGAAAAACAATATGGAGTTTTCTCAACAATTAAATATTGAACTGCCATATGATCCAGCAATTCTATTTCTGGAAATATATCTGAAAGAAATGAGAACACTATGTGAAAGAAACCTCTGGACCCTCATGTTCATAGCAGTATTATTTAAAAAACTCAAGACATGGATTCAATCTAAGCATGAACTGATTGATGAATGGATAAAGACAAGGCGTTGGACAGGTGTACCTGTGCATGTGAGCGCGCGCGTGCGCGCGTGCGCGCACGCGCACACACACACACACACACACACACACACACACAGAGCAATGGTGTATTATTCAACCATAAAAAAGAAACAAATCCTGCCATTTGTCACATAACCTTGAGGTTATGATTAGTGAAATAAGTTGGAGGGGGAATAAAAGAGAGAAGCAAATACCCTGTGATCTTGCTTAGATGTAGAATCTTAAAAAAAAGAGGAAAGGAAGGAAGGGAGGGAGGGAGGGAGGGAGAAAACATCCAACCAAACTCTTTGAAAAAGAGATTAGACTTGTTATAGAGATGAGCAGGGAGAGAAAGAGGAATTAGATGTAGGTGGTAAAAAAGTAGAAACTTCCAATTATAAGATACGTAATTACTGGGGATTTAATGTGCAACATAACAATTATCGTCAACACTATTGTATGATATATTTGATAGTTGTTAAAAGAGTAGATCCTAAGACTTCTCATTGCAAAGAAAAAAAGTTTTCATTTAGAAAAATATGAAATGAGGGTTATTAACTAAAATTACTGTGTTAATCATTTCACAATATAGGTAAACCGAATCATTATACTGTATGCTTTTACAGGGCTGTATGTCACCTACCTATCTTAATTAACTAGAAAATAAAATGAAAATGCGTATGTTCCTTGTAGTGACTCCTATTTCCCCAAGTTAACTCAAGTAATTTCGATTGACTTCTTAAAACATTAGGGACATTTTGTATGGATTGCTATTTTAATTTGCCATATAGTTTTGTTTTTTTTTTTAAAGATCTTATTTATTTGAGAGAGAGTGCACATGAGCAGGCTGAGGGACAGAAGGACAAGCAGACTCCCCGCTGAGCAGGGAGCCTGACTTGGCACTTGATCCTGGAACTCCAAGATCATGGCCTGAGCTGGAGGCAGATGTTTAACTGACTGAACCACCCAGGAGCCCCATGCCATCGAGGTTTAGATAGAGCACGACTTATTACATAGAAATTATTTGTTACCTAAACCCTTTTTTCCATTAACAATTAGAATTAGGGGTGTAATTGTGCCAAATTCTGTGTCCCTTACTTTTCAAATAAGTACATACACTGTGTTGGTGAAAAGTCCTACTTGGGGAGGCAAGAGTGATAAAGAAGCCAGCTGTCTACAACTGCATCAGTGTTCTGCCCCCTCCCACTGTGTAACCTTGAGCATAGCTAGCCTCTCCCTGCCTCGATTATATGTCTATAAATGGAGGACAACATTAGTGCCACCCTCCGTAGTTGTTGCGAGGGCTGAGTTATCACGTGTCATGCACACAGTGTGTCCCACATGTAGTGAGTATCATGAGAGTTGTAGCTGTTATAATGATCATGATACCGATGACCATGATGCTGCTAATGGTAATGATGATAAATATATTACGGAGACTAGAGAAAGAGGAAACATTCCCTTATCTCTGGCATAAGGAGAAAGAAAATGGGGCGAGGAGAGCAGCAGGATAGACAAGTAAGTGCTTAATTGTAATTCACAAAAGCAAACTGCAGTGAGTACTGTGGTGGGAATACAAGTAGGGTGATCACCCGTCCCAGGACAGTCCCCTGGATCCCTCTTTGGTCTGCATCACCCACTGCACCTTCAGAATTGACCTTTGGTGACTTTGAATAAAAGCACTGTGGTGTGAGAGGCCCCGGGATGGACTTAAGGCCTCACGGGGGCAAGACTGTTGGAACTGATCCATAAAGAACAGTTAGTGGCTTTAAGCGATACAAACCGTTCTCCAGTTTTGGATTCGGAAGTCTAACATGGGTCTGTGAGACTGCATCTCACCTGGAGGCCCCAGGGGAGAATCCATTTGCTTGCCTTTCAAGCTTCTGGAAAGTGCCTGCCTTTCTTGCCTCACAGATCCCTTGCTCCCTGTAGCCCAATCTGTCCTCTCTGACCTCGGCGTCTACCTAAATATTTTGACCCTCCTGCCTCCCTAAGGATCCTCGTGATTACACTGGGCCCACCTGGGTAAACTAGGCTACTCTCTCCTATGCTGAGATCCTTAACATAATCACATCTGCAGAGTTCCCTACCCTGTGTAACATATCCACGGATTCCAGGACTTAGACCACAGACATCTTCGGGGGGCCATTATTCTGTCTACCACAGAGACTTACTGTTCTCATTGCTTTGCTGTTAAGAGCATAGAACTGGGAGCCAAACACCATCCTATTAAAAATGAAAGTCTCAATATTTTAGCAACCTCAGGCACAAGGCTAAGTCAGCTAACTACAATTTCCAAAACTAGAATTAGGAACTCATTTACTGAGAAAATAGGGCTGTAAGCTTCAGTGTGACTTTAGGCTTATATTTAAACTAGAAGAATACCAGTGTGGGGAATCATCATATGATTATAACAGAAAGTGCAAAAGGCTTTTGAAGTGAATCCTTTTAAAATAGGAAGAAAAGCGAGTAATAAATAATAACAAAGTTGACTGGATGTGTTCCTGACTGATGAAATTTAAGATTCTTGGAAAAAAAATACATAGCTTATATTTAACAAAATTTAGATTACATTTCAATTGTGCTCTAATTTATTGAACAAAGAGTAAAGCAATATATACTTTAGACATAGTTTTCCAAATAAATGAATGAGAAAGAGTCTGACTACATTCATACTTGGCTTTTACAAAATTATCTTAAAGAGGTATTCAGAAGAATACAAGAGGGCTTACCATATTTCTCAAGCATCTCTCTTAATAATTCACCCCGAATAATTCATTTTGTTATTATTCTTATAATTATATTTGTTAAAATTTCTTATCTGCCAGATCCTTTCTGTATCAGATTTGCTTATAGTATTTTTCCATCATGATTGTCATCAATTGTGTTAATTCTCATATTCTTAATGGCACGGTAATTGACTTCACAGTTGTTTTGAGTATATTTGCTAGAATTTCAGGTAATAAAAGACAAAGACAATAATTAAAGGCCTGGATGGATGAAGGTGTTGCTGTCCTATGATGCCATGTGCTCCTATTAACAGAAGAGGGGTGTTTGAGTAGGGAACCACGTAAAGCAAAAGTTCTAAATCAATTTTTTATGACAGGATGACTTTTTCCTCCCTATGAATTTTTTTCTTTTTACTTTTAATAGTTTTCAAATAACAAAACCCAGGGAACTAATACAAGCTTTTACCTGTATAGAGTTGTAATAATTTGGAAGCCATACTGAGGCTAAAAAAAAAAAATCACATTAAAATTGCCTTAAAATTGTATTCCTTGTTTTACTATTAAGTGCATTTAGAAGAGAGGACTAATTTCTAATAGTTTATTTTTCTTACATATGAGCTCTACAAGGACAGTAATTAGGTCTATATTTTTCACGACTGTGTTTTCAGCACTAAGATAGTACTTAATATAGAGCAGACACTCATTCAGTACTAGGGGAGAAAGCATGATAGAAGTTTTGTTTAAAGATGATTATGTTGAGAAAATAGTCACTAAACCTCACTCAATATGTATCATTAGAGAATTTACTATCCATCTATCAGCAAAGAATCCGCTGTAGAAAGTAGAAGAATTCAATTAAAATATTTTATTACTAATATTTCATGTAGAAAAAGTGTAGTAGTTAACTTCCCTTTACTATGAAAACAGTACTGGTCACAATTCAAATTCAGTATTTCCCATAATTTCTCCACAAAACATATTATTCAAGAAAGGTAGAAAAGAAGGAATTTTTTTTGGTCAAAATTGGAAATGATTAGCATACTAGATCCTCCCCTTAGAGTTTTAAAGACACTGATAAGTCCTGCTGCAAAACAAAACTTCTTTCCATTTGCTATACTTATCTAGTAAGGAAGGCTCTGCCCTTCTCAAAAACCTACAAGGGCACGATGAATATATTTAGAACAGTATTTGGGCAAGTATTTCTTTCTTGTCTTTTTCCTACCCCATTTCTTCTCTATGACTGTGTGCTTTAATTTGGCAAATAGAGAATGAAGGTTTTAATTAAAAAAAAAAAAAGGAATGGGAAAGGAGTTGAGGAAAGAAGGAGAAAAGCAGGAAAGGAACAAACATTGAACAAATGTAGAGTAAATGGCTATGCTGGAGGCTACCTGCTTGAGCTATGGTCACTTGGAGGGGAGAGACCTGAAGGTTAAAGTGCTGGAAGAAGATGTGAGTGGTCAGTGTCCACAGGAAGGCTTATGTGTAAGGAGACTCTCCCAGGGTCTCATGACCCGATCACAAGTGTCTGTGCTTGTTTGCAGCGAACAGATAGAACAGGAGTTGCTATTTTGGTCTTTCCACTCTGAGAAAGTCCTTGAGGTTCTTCTGCAAATGATCCTTCACCGCCATAGAGTTTCGTAAACTAGGGAGTCAAGAGGAAGTAAAGGAGATTTTCTGACTGGACTTGTACTTCCAGAGCTGCAGAGCCCACTTAAATGACCCTTCGAGATTTTTTTTTTTAATTACAAATGTTTGTATGTAGATAGTTGTGCATAAAATCTAGAGTATAGATGTTTAAAGAAGAATAACACAGATAATTGTGTTGTCCGTATTACCTAAAGTTAGTATCTTTGGAGCCCCCGATATGGTTAACTGACCACGGCTCCCTCCATCCTCTCCAGAGCTAATCTGGATCCTGAAGCTGATATTTACCAATCTTTGCGTCACTTTACTGTACCCTAGGTCTTTGTATATTGCTGTTTTTCATATTTTTGAAATGGTATACGATATATGGCCTCAGATTGCATATGCTGCTTTTGTGTTGTTGCTTAACCTTGTTTTTGAGGTTTACACATGTTGACAGGTGTAGCTCTTATTCGTTTCCATTGACTTTCAACCCATTGTAGGACCGTATCAATTTATGTAGTCATTTTTCATTACTGAACATTTTGATCATTTCCCCTTCTCTCATCAGCGCTGCCACGAGCATGCTCATCTTGAGCTGATACTTATGAAATAGAAGTAGCAGAATTATCAAGGATAAGCACAGTCACATCTTGAATTCTGCTAACTGTGAAATTGTTTTTCAAGGTGAGGGTGACAATTTGTACTCCTACTGGCATTTCATCAAACTTGCAGTTTATTCACATCCCAAGAACGCTTGGTATTGTTCAACTTGTAGCCAATTTGCAGCAGGGTGGCAAAATGCACTCCGTGAGCAGCTGCTGGGAGGCAGAGCGTGTGGAATTTTGAGTCTACCCTCAAAGAACATCCTTGTGCTCCAGCTTTTCTTGTGAGGCAGC
Source organism: Spilogale gracilis (assembly GCA_004023965.1). Taxonomy (NCBI): domain Eukaryota; kingdom Metazoa; phylum Chordata; class Mammalia; order Carnivora; family Mephitidae; genus Spilogale; species Spilogale gracilis. Next base: position 76,805 of record PITA01008360.1, read on the forward strand.
GCACCATCAGACCCGGCCACCGTGGTCTATGGTGACCCGTTTTTGGAAACAGTGTCTGTGAAAATAAATATTTACCTCAGATCTATATCCTTGAAACCACAAGCGGTCACCACTCCAATCTGGGCTGGTATCTAGACCCGCAAGGGCACTAGAAGGAGGTGACGGGCAGAGCGTGACAGCAGGAGAGGCTAGTGACCGGCCAGAAGTGAGTGTGGCCAGTCTGACCTACAGGCCCCTCCCCCCGTGTGGTACGCGGAAGCCAAACTGATGTCCTGTGTATTGAGTAAGCCCTTTGGTTCTTCAACAATTCCGTGTAAGGGTTGGGGTGGGAGTGTGACAGGACAGGCCAAAAAGGGAAAGAGACGAACTTATGCCATCAGAGGAAACTTGAAAACTCAAACAACTAGAAAAGAAGTGTGATTGTATTTATGGTGGAACAAAACTGAAACAGGTTAGTCTAAATTCATATCATCTGGTGATATAAGAACCCTTCTCTTCTCCCCTATAATTTCAATTTCTCTTGACAAGCTGCACCACAATCCATCCTTCTTATAACCAGCCAGCCGGATTTCTCGCAACCCCTTCCAAAATCGTCATCTTGTCTTATCAGCCTGAGGTTCTCACAGTTGTAGGACTGTGTTAAGATCTCATTGTATTTCTTCTCTTTAGAATGACCTCTCCTCACTCCTTTCTCTATGTAAGTTGTCCGAGGTTATACTTAAAACCGTATCTTAAACCACAGTCGCTGTAAGCCTCCACCAATCTTGCTTAGGGAAATTACAGTATTTGTATGGATTTCTGGTTTTCTAGAAATTTCCCACATTTGCTTGTGGTGAATTATGAAATATTTGTCATGGGACTCACCCTTCAGACTCCAAGGGATCAATACACTCAAGTAAGGGTCCTGGAGGTCAAACTATTTCCAATCCCCTTCCTGCCCTTAGTGGAGCATGGCCCATGTGACAGTGCCAGCGACTGATGGCGGTTCTTCCCTGGTACAACAGGGCTTAACCCATCACGGCCAACTTTGCAGGAAGCCCTAGCTATTCTTCAAGTCTGTGTCTGCCCCAAGCATCAGACACCTCTTCCCAAATCCCTAGCGCCATGCTCCCCAAGGTCCTGATGAAAACTGCCATTTCCCGCCTCTTCCTTGTGAAAAGGCCTCTCAAAGAGACCAAAAGCAATTCAAACTAGCTTAAAGAAATCAAGTAAATATTGATTCATGCACCTGAGAAGGGCAAGCGTGAGGTAGACTTTGAGAGCATTTGGATCCAGGGTGTCCAACAAAGCTGTCTGACTCAGTTTCTCTGTTTCTGGGCTGTGCTTCCTTCTACATGACAACTTCATTTTTATGGAAGCTTTTCTACAGGACAGGAAAGAGGAATGCAGTCAGCCTCGCTCCTTATCTCCATAGTTTATGAACTAAAAGAGAGCCTCTCTCTTTCCCGATAGCTGATCTCATGAAGGACTCAGATATGCATGTCTACCTGTTAGACTATCACACTCATTGACTAGATAGGCTATCCTGAGGAGCTAGGCCAAACCTGGTTGCTAGGAGAGGGTGGGACTATGTGACTGGCAGTCCCCCCTCAGAATCACCATGACAGGAAGAGGAGTATTTCCCCAGTGAAAACGGTGATGAAACATGAACGCGTGTGTGCGTGCGTGTGTGTGCACATGCACGTACACACACACACACAGGGTCCATGAAGCCCCTCTAAAATAAGCTCAGTTAGGGATCCTGCACTGAACACTTCATATCTTCATGTCTAAAAGAAACCTGAAATGGTTCTTATGACATGAACCTATCAAATTGCATGTCTCTAAATTTTCCTCAGTGCCAGAAAGGCTGCTTAGAAAAGTTAAAGAATTAAGAATACGATATGCCTGAAAAGATATTTTCTTCAGCTAACTGAAACCTTTGCACACTCAAGGGTTGCTCCCTGGCGCCGCCTGCCTTACTAAGAGGAGTTTCTTTCGGAGGAACTAATGCCTGAGAAAAGTTGAGATTCACTCAACTGGTTCCTCTCTGATCAGTTAGGGTTTGTGCCTTCAAATCCCAGTCATCAAAGTGTCAGTACTTTTTCTCCTAAGAAGCTCCTAAGCACAAATGTGCACACAGAGTAAAGATACCTACTACAGCTACCCACTGACGACCCAAAGCCTAACTTTGGACATGAATGGTGCCAAGACTCCAAAGAGGTCTCATACTATTTTCTCAAAAGGCCAATTAAGGTCTCTCCTAAATTTTTGTTTTCCTTACCTATTTTAGCTGAGATATTGCTAACTTTTTCTCTGAACTGTTATATATTTATGGTCTTGACAAGGCAGAACATCTTTGCCCCAAAGTGAATTGCATGTTCCACAAGATTGTAGTTATAGGAAGATCAATCTCTAATACTGATCATATTGTATGCTGTATACACTTAATGCATACTTTTAAACAGCCTTGAAAATATATAAATTGGTCACTATTTTTATATATAGATTTTTGTTTTGAGCTCACCAAGTTCACATAGTTCAGAAAATATTTGATCCATTAGTTTCTTGAGGGATGAAGGGAATCTGTCTGCAATTCCATCCTCTCTTTTTTTGCCCAACATTTTGGAGTAAAAAATTTACCAATCCTTTTAAGCCAATGTTTCTCAAATTGTTTCAGTATATCAACACCTATTTCTGCAAGCTCTCAAAAAAATCTCTTGATTTACAAAGTTTGTTTAGCATAATAAACATTCTGAATGTGTCTACACTAAAGAAAATTGCTTAATTTACCCTAGTACCTCCCAAACTTCTTTGGCCAAGGAACAGTTTTATAGGACAAATTTATTAAAATCTTATAAATCTCATGCTTGGGGAACAAAGAATGGGAAATACTGACAAATAAAGAGGCGTGAACTTCCTTTAAAAGACAATGGCATCTCTGGAGTGTTTTGCCTAAAGATAGTATTTTCATGGAACATGGAGTGAAAAGGGTTAAAGTGTCAGGCTGATATAGGGACAAGGCCATTTACCCGGAACTCAACCATCTAGACCCTAAGTCTATCACCACAGTCAATGCACGACTTTCACTCTGACTCTGTATTACCTTTTTTTCTTTGGTGCATTTCTTGCCTACTTTTAATTTCTATTTGGTTGTGTTGTCATTCTTTAAGCTGTTTTAAATTCATTTTTTCACTTACTTGATACAAGTTCTTTGAAAACATTCTGTGTAAGCTCTGTGCTAGATGTAGGAATAAAAATTTAATGATAAATATATGGATACTTTTTTTAGTTTTCCAGTCCACTGGGAATTTGAGATAAGCAAGCAAGCTATATACCAAAGTATTATAAAGCAGATTCTAAGGAACCTTCGAGTGTTATCCCAAGCAACAGTGATGGGTTTTCTTGGAAGACATTGCATCAAAGATTTGGATGAATGGGTGACAATGAGGGGACCACTTGTTAGAGAGCACTGTTCCAAGTAGAGAGAATAGCATGTGATCTTCTGATAAGAGGAGAGAGAAAACAGGCTAGGTTCAAAGGAACAGACCAAACATTTAGTATGGTAGTGCCATAGGAGGAATTTGGGGTGGAGAATGGTGGAATAGAGGAAGCCAGAACTTAGCCATTTTTAAGAGTTTGGACATGATCTACTCATGGAATAGAAGAACAAATGTTGTTAAGATGTCTATATTACCCAAAGCAAGTCTACACATTTAATGAAATCCCTATCAAAATACACTTTTTCACAGACTGAAAATAAAGAATCCTAAAATTAGTGAGCAAGCACAAAAGACCCAGAATAGTCAAAGAAATCCTGAAAGACAGAACTGGAGGCATCATAATTCCAGACTTCAAGTTATATGACAAAGCTGTAGTCATCAAAGCAGCATGGCACTGGCATAAAAATAGACACACGGGTCAAAAGAACAGAATAGAGAACCCAAAAACAAACCCAAATTTTTATGGTCAATTAATCTTTGACAAAAGAGAAAAGAATATACAATGGGAAAAGGACAGTCTCTTCAACAAGAGCTTCCCAGTGTTGGGAAAACCAGACAGCCACAGTCAAAAGAATGAAACTGGACCACTTTCTTATACCATACACAAAAATATAAACTCAGAATGGATTAAATACCCAAACATGAGATATGAAACCATAAACATCCTTATGGAGGGCGCAGGCAGAAGTTTCTCTAACATCAGCCCTAGCAACATTTTTCTAGACAGGCCTCCTGAGCCCAAAGAAATAAAAGCAAAAAAAAAGTATTAAGATCACATAAATAGATTGTTTACTGTACTGTGTAGTAAACAAAAAGACAACCTACAAAAAGGGATAAAATATTTTCAGATGACATATCTGATAAAGGGCTAATATGTAAAATATATAAAGAATTTATACAACTCGACACTCAAAATATAATCCAATTAAAATGGGCAGAAGACACGGACAGACAGTTCTCCAAAGAAGACATCTGGATGGCCAAAATATACATGAAGAGATGCTCAACATCACTCAGCATCAGTGACATGCAAATAAGAACTACAATGAGCTATCACCTCACACCTATCAGAATGGCTAAAATAAAAAACACAAGTGTTGGCGAGGATGTGGACAAAAACCCTTTTGCTCTATTTGTGGGAATGCAAACTGCTGCGGTCAAATCATGGAAGCAGCCCAAATGTCCACTGATAGATGAATGGATAAAGAAGAGATGGTTTATATTATGCAATGGAATATTATTCAGCCATGCAAAGGATGAAATCTTACCATTTGCAACAACATGGATGGAGATGGAGAGTCTAATGCCAAACAAAATAAGTCAGAGAGGGACAAATATATACTTTTATGAATACATAGATTTTTAAGGTATCAAACAAACAGGGAAAAGAGAGAGAAAGAGAGATAAACTAAGAAACAGACTCTTAATTGCAGAGAACTGATGGTTACCAGAGAGAAGACGGTATGGGTCTGAAGGAAAATGGTGAAGGGAATTAAGAGCACACTCATCATGATGAGCACTGAGTAATGTACAGAATTGTTGAACTGCTATATTGTACACCGGAAACTAATATAACACTATGTTAACTATACTGGAATTAAAATAAAAGACAATGTGAAGAAGAGTTTGGACAGGATCAGATTTGCTTGGAAAGATAACACTAACTATTCTTCAGAAAATGGATTGAAAAGGGTTAAGACAAAAAGCGAGGAAGCTGGCTAATTTTTAAGTCAAATATAAAAGTTCCCCAAATAGGGGCAACTCATCTAAGCTACTCTGGCAACGGATCCATGCCCTCTTCAGCTCTCTGTAGCTTCAGGTAATGGGGTCAGGAGGAAAAGCAAGAAGTAGGGTCAATAGAAAAGGGCAGCAAGAATAACCACACATTAGTCTATGGTGCAAATGTAGTATACTTGACCTATAGAACAAGTACACAGAACTCATAACAGCACCTCTCAGTCCTGCTGCGCATTAGGACCACCAGAGAACTTTTTAAGATGCTGATGGTAAGGGGCACCTGGGTGACTCGGTCATTAGGTGACCTTCGGCTCAGGTCATGATCTCGGAGTCCTGGGATCAAGCCCCACATTGGGCTCCCAGCTGGGTGCCTGCTTCTCCCTCTCTCACTCCCCCTGCCAAATAAATAAAAATAAACTCTTTAAAAAAAATGCACACACTAAGGCTGAGATTCTGATTCAGTTGCTCTGGATTGGAGTCTTGAAAACATTCTCAAGTGGGGTCAGTAGGCAGGACTGAGATTCAGTGAGGACCACTCAAACTACCCAGAAATTCAGACCTAGCTTAGTTAATTTACATTCCATAGTCTAAGACAGCTGTTCTCAAACTGTAGTAGGTATCAAAACTTCATGGGGGAGCTTGTCCAAACTCAGACGGATGGGCTTGATTCTCAGCGTTTGATTCAGTAGGTGTGGGTGGGACCTGTCAATCTGCATTTATAACAAGTACGAAGGCGATGCTGGTCCAGAGACTAGACTCAGAACCACTAGTCTTAGGCAATCATTTTGGAAGTGAGATTTTTTAAAATCCTTTTTTAAAAAAGGATTTTTTTTCCTGGAAGTTTTATTATTTTGTTCTTTTATTAATTTATGTATGTGGAATCTTCTGTTTCAGAATAAAGTCTTAATAGCAAATAATTTTCATAGAGTAATTTATAAAAAATACAAGTTTTAAAATAAGTTTGGCATGTTTTGTACAAACTATGTTTTCTTGCATCACTATGATTTTTAGCAGTAACAGTGAAACCTACTCAAAGGCCAAAAACATAATCATCATTATAGACTTTTATTTCTAAAAGTGTACTAATATTAAACATTACAGGAACTACACATAAAAAGTAAAGCCATCAAAATAAAATGTTGCAATTAAGGAACTGATTTCTCCTCCATGAGAAAAAAATCTGGCTAAACAGATGGATCCTGAACTGAGCCCTGAAGGAGAATAGACTTGGCTTTATTAGACCATGACTTTTGGCTATGGCTTTGTCCTTTCCCTGTCATTAACTTTTAGCACTTTACCACTACTGGAATATTCCAGAAATAAGGTAACTCAAATTAGCTTTGGGGAACCTCTTAACCACTAACAAGAAAAGCCACCAAAGCAACACCTTTTTCTTTCAAATTTTAATTTAAATTCTAGTTATTTTTTTAAAAGATTTATTTACTTGAGAGAGAGCGAGCGCGCACACATGAGTGGGGGGTGAGGGGCAGAGGGAGAAGACGACGACTCCCCACTGAGCAGTAAGCCCAATATGGAGGTTGATCCCAGGACCTTAAGTTCATGGCCTGAGAGGAAGACAGTCACTTAACTCACTGAGTTACCCAGAATTTAGTCATCCTAAATTTTAGTTATTTAACAATATAATATTGGTTTCAGGAGTAGAATTTAGTGATTCACCACTTATATTTAGCACCCAGTGCTCATTTCAAGCACCCTCTCTAACTCCCACCCCCCATTTCGTGCGTCCCCTCCCCCACCTGTTTGTTCTCTATAGCTAAGAGTCTCTTACTATTTACCTCCCTCTTGTTTCTTTTCCCCTCCCCTATAGTTGTTTATCATTTCAGATTAAGTCATCAAACAACATGAGAATATTTTAAAGATTTGTTGAGAGAGAGAACATGTGTGAACAGTGAAGGGGCAGAAGGAGAGAGCATCTCAAGCAGACTCCCTGCTGAGCATGAAGCCCTACTCAGGGCTCAATCTCACCCCCTTGAGATCATGATCTGAGCCAAAATCAAGAGTCAGAAGCTTAACTGACTGAGTCACCCAAGCACCCCTAAACAACATTAAAATTTTTAATCATTTTTGGATGGTTTCTTGATTTTACTGTCACCCAAATTTCTCCTGATAAACCTTATGTTTGATAAGATGGTCCTTGCATACACCAAAATGCCATTCCAAAAGACATAATGTAGTTTCTGCAATCTCACAATCACTGCCATACCCTTAAGAATTCTTAATTTACCTAGAGCAATTTCTGCATTTCAGGGTAATGGGAAATTAAGATACATTAAAATCTTAGGCATGAAAACAGAAGCCTGTCTAAGCCCACAGATGGACTTTCATTTTTTCAAATCACGCAAAATATCATTTGTGTCAAAAGTAGTTTGTGGGGTATCTACTCACCACTAAAGAAACACTTGCTAAATACCAATGCAAGGCACGGTGCTAGATAGGTTCTCAACATAGGCTTAGTTTCATTATAAGCATGTAGATTGCTTATCATTACTTATGCACAGGCTAAAAAGGCATATTTTAATGCAAAATAATAAAAAGCCCACATGTCAAATATTTAGTCATGTCAGTCACTAATAGAATATTAGTATAGATTATATATTTTTAAAGTATTTAAGAGAGTGAGTTCACATGCATGAGTGCCCAAGCATGTGGGGGAGGGGCATAGACCCTCAAGCAGACTCCCCGCAGAGTGGAGCCCAACATGGGCCTCAATCCCTTGACCTGGAGATCATGACCTAAGCTAAAATCAAGAGCTGAACTCTTAACCACCTAGGTGTCCCAGTATAGGTTATATTTTTATAATAAGATATTCACTACTAAAATTCTACAAGAAAAAAATGGAGTACTTTGGATATTATGGATATTACTAATTTTCTGATGTTTAAGTATGCAATATTTTCATTTTGAATCTAATTCAGTCATTTTGTAAGACTGTCCAAGAATGT
>PITA01008361.1:0-85017 GCA_004023965.1 Spilogale gracilis
GGCTTCCTCCCCCACTCCCCTGTCTCTGGGGGCAAGCCTCTGGTCCCTCTTACTTGTTTCTACCTTTTTGCCGATGGTCCTTGTCTCCCATGGTGATCCAAAAGTGCGAAATATCACATTTCAGGCTGATTTCATGGGTGTTCACGGTGGTCCTGTAGTGTTTTTTTTGCTGGAATTCAGCTTTCTTCAGGGAACTCCCCGACATGCAGTCACCTGGCCACCCAAAGTAGATTGCTTGGGTGGCTCAGTTGGTTAAGTATCTGACTCTTGGTTTTGGTTCAGGTTGCTGTCTCAGGATCATGAGATTGACCCTGTGTCAGGCTCCACCCAGGGCATGGAGTCTGCTTAAGAGTCTCTCTTCCCGGGATGCCTGGGTGGCTCCTGTGTATATACTTTTTAAAGCTAGGCAGGGCCTCTAACCAGTCCTGACATCCTCTCTACTATGTTCAGCTTTCCCATGTATAAACCTTAAGAACATCTTCAATTCATGTGACCTTGACTGAGAGAGCCCTCTGTCCTAAATATTACTTTTCCTTTAGTTTTCCCTGGTCTTTCCTAGCCTGCAGAGTAGGAGAATGCTTACAAAACAGGGGGGATAATCATATTACCCCTATAAGAAAACAAAGAAACCATTATCTCCAGTCTATTCTATCGATCTCTCTTAGTAAACAAATTTCTTAATTCATTCTTAACTATGGAAGAGTTTTTCTTATGAAGGATGTGTTGGGGGAAGTTTGGTCTAGGGGAAGGAAATAGAGTCGAGTCAGATAATTAATCTATGGTGACTTCCATGTGCCTTTGTGTACTTCATAACTCGGATTTCCCACTGAAGGGAGTGGAACATAAAGAAAGGACTTATGCCTGACACTGACTTTGGTCACCATCATGATCAGTGTGCCAGAGTTTTAAAAAAACTAAGCAAATAAAGGAATGAGTATTCTACCATTATCAACATAATATTTTTTAAAGATTTTATTTATTTATTTGACAGAGAGAGAGATCACAAGTAGGCAAAGAGGCAGGCAGAGAGAGCAGAGGAAACAGGCTCTCCACTGAGCAGAGAGCCTGACACAGGCCTCAATCCCAGGACCTTGAGATCATGACCTGAGACGAAGGCAGAGGCTTTAACCCACTGAGCCACCCAGGCGCCCCCGTTATCAACATAATATTATTGATAGAGAAGAATGATAACATTCAAACCTTGGATAAACATGTAAGGATACTGGAAAGTAAGAAACCATAAAGTTCAGGGCAATAGCTAAGTTTGAGGTAGTTCTGTTCTAGAATAGGAATGAATGGAAGAGTCCTATCTTATTTATGTTTCTGACAAGGTTTTAATTTCAGCAGACACCATCTGTGGAAGTGGCTCTGCCCTAGTTATTCTAGGTATTTTTATATGTAATAGCTCATGGAACCATTTCCACTCTAATTCAAGTTGTATAATAATATCCATTTTACAGATAAAGTTACAGAAGCTTAATTTCTTTGTAATTTCCCCCACAATTATGTAGGTAGTAATAATGCTTGTAGAATTTTATTTACATAAGGAATTAGTCTGAACAGATGTATGCTTTACTTAGTTGAATAGTGTCCCCCAAATTCATGTTCACCCAGAACTTCAGAATATGACCTTATTTGGGTCTTTTCAGATATAATCAAATTAAGATAAGGTTATACTGGATTAGGGTTGGACCTAATCTAGTGACTGGGACCTTCCTAAGAAGAAGGAAATATGGACACAGACAAACACAAAGAGAAGAGAATGTGAAGAAACAGAAGGGAGAAAGCCATGTGATGAAAGAAGCAGAGGTTCTAGTGATGTGTCTTCAAACCAAAGAATACCAGGAATTGCCAGCACTCAACAGAAGCTAGGAGAGAGGCAAGGAAAGACTTTCCCTTTTAATCTTCAGACAGAATGTGTCCCTAATGACATGCTGACTTTGGACCCGTGGCTTCCAAAACTATGAGAGACAAAAAAAATTGTTTTAAGAGACCTACTTTGTTTTTGGTTTTAAGTTTTTATTTAGGTTAGCATCCAGTGTCATATTAGTTTCAGGTGTACAGCGTATGATTCAACAAGTCCAAACATTACTCAGTACTCATCACCATCAGTGTGATTTCAGTCCCCTTCACATGTTTCACCCATCCCCCCACCTACCTCCCCTCTGGTAACGGATCAGTTTGTTCTCTATAGTGAAGAGTCTGTTTCTTGTTTGGCTCTCTCCCCATTTTTCCCCCTTTCCTCATTTCTTTTGTTTCTTAAATTCCACATATGAATGAAATAATATGGTACTTGTTTTTCTCTGACTGACTTATTTTGCTTAGCATTTTACTCCCTAGTTCCAACCACATCATTGTAAATGGCAATATTTCATATATATATAAAACATCTTCTTTATACATTCATTATTCATGGACATGGGCTATTTCCATAATTTGGCTATTGTACACATTGCTGCTATAAACATCGGGGTGCCTGTATCGCTTTGAATTCATTTTTTTAAATTTTGTTTAACTTGTGTATTTTTCTTTACACTAATGATAAATGACCCTAAGTTCCCTTTCTCCTATATTCTGGGTGGCTCTAAGTTTCATATTTAGTTTGTCTTTTTTTTAATTAACATATAAGGTATTACTTGTTTCAGGGGTACAGGTCTGTGATTCATCAGTCTTACATAATTAAAAATGCTCACCATAGCACATACCCTCCCCAATGTCCATCACCTAGCCACTCCGCCCCTCCCACCCCCCTTCCAGTCCAATAACCCTCAGTTTGTTTCCTGAGATTAAGAGTCTCTTTTGGCTTGTCTCACTCTCTGGTTTCATCTTGTTTCATTTTTCCCTCCCTTCCCTTATGATCCTCTGTCTTGTTTCTCAAATTCCCCATATCAGTGAGACCATATGATAATTGTCTTTCTCTGACTGACTTATTTCACTTAGTATAATACCTTCTAGTTCCATCCACATCTTTGTAAATGGCAAGATTTGGGGGTTTTGTTGGCTGCATAATATCCCATTGTATATTATAGTGATCTAAAGGGGCATGTGTACCCCAGTGTTTAGAGCAGCAATGTCCACAATAACCAAACTATGGAAAGAGCCTCGATGTCTATCAATAGATGAATGGATAAAGAAGATGAATTAGCATTTTTGTATTCTTTGGATAAATACCTAGTAATGCAATTGCTGGATCATGGGGGAGTTCTATTTTTTTTTTTAACTCAAATTCAGTTACCCGAAGTATACTGCATTATTAGTTTTTGATATAATGTGCAATGATTCATTAGTTGTGTATAACACCCAGTGCTTATCACATCGTTTTTAACGCAACAGTCAGCAGAGTTTTGCATGACCTGTTTGACTACACTTCTGTTCTTTTATTAACTATTTGAATTAGTATTTAAATACTCAATTTTGTCCTCTGGCCTGTATACATCTGAAAAAGTATCAAATCTGTAGCTTCTTCCATTGAATGATAGTATAAAAGTGCTAAGAACTACCTAATAGTGCCCAAAATGATAACAGGACTTTTTTTTTTTTTGCTTTGAACTATATGCCTTAAACAAATAAACAAACAAAATAAAGCAATGTCTGTCAAAACCTGAAGAACAGACAACTGGAAAAATGTCCTCAGTCGGTGGCACATATTCAAAGTATCAATCTCTCAGATTTATATATGTATACATGTCTATATATGTATATGTATACAGATGGAATGGAATATTGGCTTGTTTCATACAGTTACTGGCATGTAAGATTCCAAGAACAAAGAACATGATATTTTAAAAACAATCAGGCAAAATACAAAAGACCTAGAGTAGATTAATAGATTTGGTTTGCTAATGTGAACTCAATACAGCTAAGACAATGTAAAGATGCTAGCATATTCTCAGGTATAGTGGTCTAAGAGAACAGCCAGCCACATGACTGAAGTTTTAAAAACAGAACTGCAAAACAGTAGTGCTTTAAGTAGAGGCAGGAAAACTCACCTAAATATCCATTGTAACTCATCAAAGAGATATTTGGAAAAAGCATATTCAGCCTCAAACTATGAAATTGTTTCATAAGCCAAATGAGCTGTTTAAACATACAAACTAAACAGGTTCACAAGGCTATATTTGACACTTCAAGTAAGCATAAAGAAAATGACCAAAGTTCCTGCAAATGCCCACACTCCGGAACACCCATGGGAGACACCCAGAAGAGACATGGAGTGGTGCTTTCCCTTCTGTCAAAATGTGGCATGAGCTCAACATGGCTCAAGTTCTCAACCAAAGGAAAAGTAGAAAGCAGTACAGGAAAAGGATCCCTGCAGTGGGAGAAGAAATGTGGCCTTTCTCAGAACCAGAGAGTGAGAGGGGACAGGGTGTTCAAAGGAGGGGCACCTGCAGGTTCATTTGTCTCTATTTCTCACTTCTCCTCAGTCCATTTCATGACATATGTGTGGGAGGAGACTGCACAGGGATAGGAAAGTGTGATTTACCAAAGAAACAAAGTAGAAACATCCAGGATTGATGAACTAAAAAAATAATTAAAAAAATAAAATTTTTAAAAAGCAAAGAATATGCCCACTGTCAAGGGGCAAGAAAGTTACTTCAACTAGCAACAGCAGAGAAAGGAAAAAGCAAAAACAAAAAACCTATGCAAGTAAAAGATGAAAGCTAAATAAGTGTTAGGACTATGGATGGGAGAGCCATCATTGTGAGAAAGGGAACTATATCCAGATGCGTGTATTTATGCATTAATATTTTAATATGTAACATAATTATGAGTATACATATCACATGTCTAAAGGATAGACTTTGGGAACTGACATCATGTTGAAGTAGATGAACAATTTTACATCCTATTGTGTGTCCTAGCTACATTTGATTGCCTTTCCAAGTGCATGTATTACTTTAACAGCAACAACAGAAATTGAGATAACAAACATAAACATTGTTATTTAGTTCTGTATGAAAAAGAACACTCAGAGAAAAATAAGGATTGAGGAGAACCATGCACATCCTTAGAAGCTCTGTTTAGGAGCCCTTTAAACTATTTTTAAGGATTATTTTTAGGGAATAAGTGTTCAGGCTACCTGAGTCGGCTGTAACTGTGGGATAATAAAGATAATCATAATAAAGATAAGCAATTCTGTTACTATAAGTTAGAAAATTCAGATAATAATTCTGTTGGATGGGCTCAAAATGTGAGCTCCCTGTTAATCTCAAAGTCAGTCCACAGCCCTCAGTGATGTGACTAAATAGATAATCCCCATGTCACTCACTAATGCCCTGGGTCCCACTTCCTATTCAGCCACTGGTGCTGTGACCTGTTTCTGACCTGGAGCTCCTTGCCATGGGACTTCCCCAACTTCCTGCATGGGACAGCCCAGCCACCAGCTCTGCTGTCATGCCTACACAACCACGGATTACTGGGGTTGAGGATACAGGAGCCCTGAGCTCCACAGGAGCCATTGGGTAAAATCCTGTTATCTCTCAGGGATGACAAGTCTGAAATGCATTTCCTAAGATTCTGCAGCTGGTCCTGAAGGGCTGGACAATGGTCTCTACTGATCCCAGTCATTGAATAAAAAATTCCCTGTATTGGCTTTTCTTTTTTTCGGGTTTCACTTCACCGGTTTTGCACACCACACCCACGGTGATCACTTCTCTAAATAACTTGCCAGGATTCAAGCTTCTGTCTTGGGCCCTGCTTTCTGTGACACCAGCTTACCGTCCCCAGTGGTGGACACTCCAGTGCTTCTGCCTCGGCACCTCTGATTCCAGACAGGTATTGCCTCCCTCAGGGTTTGTGAGAAAGTATTTATTTATAAAACCATGATACAATCATTCATAAAAATATTTATACATTGTTTATTTGGTGGTTAGGGCATCTCCAGACTCAAGTTCTCCAAATATAATGGAGATAAGGAAAGTTAAGTGAACTGGTCTTTATTCACATTCCAAATACCTGATTGAACGTAGAAAGTGAATTATACATGACTAGAAGGTCAAACATATGAACATTGTTCTAGTTTTTCCTGGCTAGGTATCATTGTATAGAGGTCACATGAGTCAGTTAATATGGTGTGCTCTGTCACATTTCCAGCAAGGCCACAGGAGAGAAATGAAGCTCATCCTGCAGGAAGAATAATCAACCACAGATTAAAAATTGTGAAGAAGGAAAAAAGTCCAGTGAGAAAGGCAGACACAGTCAGCCTTCCTCCAGTGGCCTCTCTGATTTTCCAGTTTCCCGATATTCCCTGTTGCTACTGCCAGCATTCCCCACACATTCTCCCAAGTGTATTGTGTTCAAGACTTAATAAAATTATAGCCCATAATTTCAGTAAAACAAAGAAGGACTTCTTCTGTTTACAGAATATCTCATAAAAAAACAGAAAGGAAAATATTTACAGCAAGCGGACTCCCTTTTGTACCTGTATGGTCAGATCAGATGGAAAGAAAATCACTGTCAGATCACAGCAAAACCTAAGCCTCCTGCTACCACATCGCTCCTCAGATTGTGAATGCCTCAGGCCTGCTCACGCTCTGCCACTTATTTATCAATTACACTATGAACCGTAAAACCTTGTGCTCAGGGTTCTGTTTCGGTTTGAATTGTGTCTATGTTTTGTGGAAGATTCAATGTCTGACCTTGTAATCCTTTCCGACAGGGAGAACCCTGCTCCTCATTCCCTGCTCCTGTTTCTGCCATTCACAGAAAAGGCACTTCCTACGCAATCCTCATTTTTCTCTCCTGAAGGTTGTTCCCCCTCATTTCAAGTTCTGAAATAGCCAACCTTTCTCAGGCCTTGTTATTGAACTGTTGCGGCTACTGGGAACATTTATTATTATTTTTTACAGCAGGCACAACTCTCTGAAGAAGTTTCATTCACTACCCTCCATCTATAGAAATAGTGGCCATGTGGCATGAAGGATAGGCATCTTATTCACTGAATTTTGCCTCATATATGAGTTCTATAGTATGATGGACACATTAGACTCTTTCTACTTTCAAGCTCCATGTAACCACTAATACTTGCCATTATATCCACAGTAATTCTCCAGAGCAAGAAAGAATATCCCTTGAATGGAATGAGTTCCCACATTATGGCACAGGATCTGAGCTCCGCAGCCGTGAGTACCTGTCCAGGACTTCTCCCCAGGCACCCACAGAAACTGCCTTGCAGAGGTCTGCAATCAAAGAGATCCAGCACAAAAGAGACTTTAAAACTAAAACCAGTAACAAGGCATTCTCAGAAGTTCTCTTTGTAAGAGAATCTTGCGAAGCAGTGAATTAGTTGAGAGGAGTGGGAGAGCTGACTCTGGGAGTTTTTACAAGTACAAAATTAGGTCAAATGCTTTTAAACCCTTAAGCTCAGGAGCTTTCCCTTTTCCTTGTCCTCTGAAATGTCTGAGTGTTACAGATTATGTCTCCTGTGCAAATTCCTTGGTTCTTCTTGGAAACAGCAAAGTCTTCTACCCACAGCTAAGGCCAGCCAGCAGAGAAAAATACCACAGTAACTATAAATACTGTCTTGTACTTTCCTTGTCCCTTCTTACTGTTCCCGATCCATACCTCTTCCTTCCCCTTAAACACTCAAATACAAACACACACTCACACCCAACAGACCTTGGCTTTTTATGGTGGCAGGCAAGTCCTTGTTCGCTTTATGTTACCTGCATAGGAAACACTCCACCTTATTTTACATGTACTCAGTGTGTGTTTTGTTCAAAGTGCTTTATAAACATATAATTTGTCCAACTACCATTCTACTATGGAGAGACCACATCACTACTTTCATGTCAAAGGGGATAGTCTTACTTTGAGTAAGAAGGTTTCCTGTGATTTAGCCTCTCCATCCAAGATTTTGGCAGTCAATCAGACAGTATGATATATTTCTGCCAGTTGCCAATTTGCTCATAAACTGTTTCCACTCAACATTTTTTTCCTCATACCCACCAATACTAGATGATCAGACAGGCTTCTGACCATGGGCAATGGTTATGGGTTCCTTCTTCCAGCAGCCATATTTGGTCAGTTTGTCCCGAAACTCCTTGGTTTTCACTGAATAAATAATAGGATTGAGCATTGGCGGTACAAGGAAGTAGAGGTTTCCAAGAATGGTGTGCACATGGGGTGGAATTCCCTTGCCAAAGCGGTGAGTGAGAAAAGAGAAGAGTGAGGGTGTGTAAGAAATAAGCATGACACAGATGTGTGTGGTGCAGGTGTTGACTGCTTTGTGGTGGGCTTCTTTAGAAGACAGTCGCAGGACAGCCCGGATGATAAACACATAAGACGAGGCAATAGCTGAGATGTCTAGCACAACAACCAACAAGGCCACCACCAGACCATATATCCGGTTGACCGTGGTATCCACACACACCATCTTCACCACAGCCATGTGCTCACAATAGGTGGTTGGGATGACATGATTTGCATGAAAAGGCATCTTCTGGAGGAGCATGGGCATGGGCAGAATGAAAAGGATGGCTCTCACTAAACTCACTAGGCCAATGAGCCCAATGCGACTATTGGAAAGGATGATGGCATAGCGCAGGGGCTCACAGATGGCCACATAGCGGTCAAAGGCCATAGTCATCAGAATGGCAGACTGCAAGGCAGATATGGAGTGGATGAAGAACATTTGGGCCAGGCAGCCCATATAGCTGATCTCACTCTGGCCAAACCAGAAGATGCACAGCACCTTGGGAATGGTGGTAGTGGACATACCCAGGTCTGTGAGGGCCAACATGCAGAGAAGCAGGAACATGGGCTTGTGTAGGGAGCGCTCTGTGCAGATAATGAAGATGATGGTGCAGTTCCCAAGGATGGTGATGAAGTACATGGAAGAGAAGGGGATAGAGATCCATCTGTGTTTGTCCTCCATCCCAGGGATACCTTGGAGAATGAAGAAAGGAGGATGACCCAGGGAGGCATTGCAAACAGTCATGGTGACACCCTGGTGCAGTTCCTGAGAAGAAAAATAAAACCCAAAGAATCAAGGGTTCAAAGTGGAAAGCAAAAGATGGTGTATAAGATACACAGAAATTATTACATATACTAATTAAATATTATATGACTTATTATATACCATACTGTAGTATTCCATTAATAATAATGTGGTCTTCCAACATTAATATCTCACAGAATATATTCATTTGGAGTATTGTTATTAAAAATGCACATAATCATTGTTTTCATATGAAGCATGTCATTAAGTATATGAAAATATATTTTGTTTGAATTTTTGAATGTCTCTTCTTGAAGAAGGGAACTTGAAAAATATGAGACAAAAAATGGGTAGACATACCTTGAAAAATGACAGAATATTCATTACCACACTTAGTAAACATAATATGAAATAGGTCAACAAAGCACCTTTCAGAAATATGATAGCTTAAGTGCTTACAACAGAATTGCTCACCACAATGTGAAGGATACACATTTGCAGCACATAAGGTACCTGTAGGGACATCTCATGACAGCTGTTTAATGAAGACCGAAGGGAGCAGGTGACAGGCTTGTGGGTGCCTGAGACTAGGCTGCGTGAATGGGACTGTGAAACCCACCTCCCTAGGAACCACCCACCTGAGTGTAAGGCAGAGTGTGGGAAGCTGGGTCCAGACAACTTCTTCACACCTGTGTGTCTGAGTGTGGACAGCTCTCTGTAGCTACACACACATGCACAACCATACAGCTCCTGGAGAACACACTCAGGGCCCTGCATGTCCCCTCTCCTCATTCTTGGGCACTCAGAAACCCTGCTGTGGCCCTTTAAGTCACCTAAGGAAAGGTCCCCTGTGTGTCCAGAATTAGCTCTCTGCTGCTCCCTCCTTCCCCAAACACACACAAGCCCGGCGTCACAGCTATTATGTGCAAACTTGACCCGGAGGTTTCCCTGAGCTCCCAAGGAGATTGGGCTGGTTGACCCTTGTGGTTCCGGACATGTTCCCATCTTTGGCAGTCATGGTGAGCCTGTAGAGAGAGGATGAAGTTAAACCTGAATCTGGAACTATATTAGGGCCTGGGAGCTTATATCCCCAAAGCCTTCTTTCCCAAGTTGTATAGGTGTGGGAGCCCATTTTGTTCTTACTCCGTGGCTGGGGTAGTCATGCTCCCAAAGGCATCAGAGGTACAGCCCCTGTTTTTGGATCCCTTGATAAAATGTTATCAGCAGCCCTGGTTCCATCTATCCTTAGCATCCTCCAGATCCTTTACTCTATCTTATTTCCCTGGCCAAGGCTTCACCCTAGACATTTCTCTCTCCCTCTGTCCCCACGGTATTTTCTGCAATCCCACCTCTCATGTTCAATTTTGGGTCCAGATATGGCCATATTTCTTTCTTATTAGTTCAGAGAAAGAAAGTTTGTCAAAAATTCTGCCATGTCCATTGAAGAATGCACAAATCAACACCAAACATTGTCAAAATCATGCAAAGCCATTTCAGGAGTGGGACTCAGAGGGCCAGATTCTAAATCATGATGTAGCGCAAGTTCTGTTTACCCACAGGCTCTGTAGGGAGTCTTTGTTCTGAGTCAGGTATCAGCAGGAGGGAAGCAGTGGCTGGGAAGGAGTAGCAGAATGAAGATAGACACAATCTATCTATCAACAGAAAGAATCACCCAACAAAAATAGGACAGCAGTGATACATCTGCTCATAGACATATCTGCAAAGCTTCCTCTGCAGAAAGCTGCTTCTAGGACCATGCCAAAATCATGGGCTCCATCATTCTCTTCTCTTTGCCCCAGGGAGATGTCAAAGGATAATCATAACAGGTAGTAACCATAACGAGTCCTTTTTTCCTAGCCCTACCTACTGTCTCAGCTTTACATTCATGATCCTGAGAACTCCTTGCATATAACTTCTAAAGCATCTTTTCTTTTAGTTTCTTTCCCCAAAGTTCTCTCAAGTATGATGGTATTGCCAGAATCTGTGATCTCTCAGTCACAAGTTTTAAGCTTGCTCTTTGGATAATCACACTACTCAGGGAAAATAACCCTGGTCTGATTTCTCCTCAGGTACTGTTTCCTGGTCATTAGCATCATGTTTAGCATCATCAGATAAGAAGAGTCAATGAAATGAATAAGGGAATGAATAAGCCCATAAATAAATTATTTAAATATGAATTCATTATGTGTCCTAGTTTATGAGCTCTTACATGGTTTGTTTTCTTGTGTTCATAAAAAACAAAAAGACAACTACTTGAGGACTATGACGCCTTCTTCAATGAATCCATAGATCAGGGCCAACCCAAATATCAATGATTCATTCTTTTTAGAATCTTGACAAAATTCTGAAATTCAGCTGGAAGAACTATTATCTGAAAATAATAATGATATAACAGAGGGGACCTTACCCTTCTATAAATTAAAATGTATTATAAAGTGTTGTAAACAACGAGGCTATGATGCAGAAATAGACATTTATTTGAGCAAAATAGCATCAATGCAAATGCCTGAAAATATCTGAAATAACTGAATATCTGAAAACAGTAAAAGATAGATAATAGATAATATGTTATATATAAATAAATAAATCTTAGTATCTTACATCACTCAGGATATTTTCATGTCTCCTAATGTGAAATGTAGGTTCTTTATTTTAATATATTTTGGATACACAAAGGTTATGAAGAATAATCTAGCATATATTCACATATCTACAATGTAGATTAAGAAGAAAATGTTACAAACATTGTAAGATCTGCCTGTGTAGCTTATTCCTGTGACATGTATTTCCCTGTCCCTTCAGAGATGAATTGTGTCGTCATTAGACATGACAAAAGAGGCTGATAGCAAGTACATAACCCCTGTCAAAACCAGCTAGATCCTGCATTTCCCTATAAAATTCCTTAGCCCCTTCCTCCATGCAGACTTGCAGTTTCTTGAAGTTCATAGCCTGTTGCAGCCTCCTTTGCCTGGCAAAGCAATAAAGCTATTATCTTCTTTATCCCAAACTCTGTCTTTGCATTATATTTTGGCTCTGAAGCATGGAGGTTTGTTTTCAACAATATCACATATAATTAATAGATTTATTTGAATGAAGATAATCTATTTAATTCATTATTATTTGATGAACATTTAGTTGGTTTATAATTATTATGATTCTAATGTTGTTGGAGCACCTGGGTGGCTCGGAGGGTTAAGCCATTGCCTTCAGCTCAGGTCATGATCTCGGGGTCCTGGGATCAAACCCCACATGGGGCTGTCTGCTCAGCAGGGAGCCTGCTTCCACCTTTTTTTCTGCCAGCCTCTCTGCCTATTTGTGATCTCTTCCACCTCTTTTTCTGCCTACCTCTCTGCCTATTTGCGATTTCTCTGTCAAGTGAATAAATAAAAATCTTTTAAAAAAATTCTAATGTTAATATTCTTATGTATGTCTACCTTATTCGCTTGTGCATGGTGACTCTTGGGCTTACGTTTGTGAAGTTTCTGGGTTATAGGATATGCATATCTCTAATTTTGGTAAATATTACAGATTGATCCTGGAAGTGGTTGATTCGTAGTTATGATCCCACTAGCAATGAATAAATGCTCCTATTTCTCTATATCATCATTAATTATTAGTGTCATTTGATTTTTGTTTTAATTTTGCCAATCTGAATGGTGTTTTATTAAGTGGTTTTTACTGCATTTTCCTTATTACTCAGATGACTGAGGGTTGTTTTCAGGAAGGGTCGAAGTGTGAAGCTTCTGCTTGTCTTTTCCCAAAGGGGCGAACTCCTCTCGGTCACTATTTGTGACTATACAGTGTTACTGCCAAACAAGGATGCTCACTAGAGCCTTTTGTGTCCAGAATTGGTAATTTGGTCAACCCTGAGTAACTATAAGATTGGGTGGAGATTCAATTTCCTAGTTTTATTAGATTATTAATCACATAGAAAATTGTTTAAGTTAGACCTTGCTCTAGGTATTTATTTTTGTATAACACATCACTCCAGAATTAGTAGCTTAAATCAATATTATTTTGTTCACAAATGTGAAATTTTAGTGCCTATCAGGGACAGCTTTTTTCTGTTCCTCTGGTGATGATGGGGACAGATTGAAGGCCGATTCTATTAGGCATCAGAGAAGGGACTGGATCTAGCTATGGCTTGCTCCAGGGTCTGGTGTCTGGGCTATGAGGATTTAATAGCTAAAGGCTGGAACAGCTAGGAATCCTCATGACTCTGCATCTCCAGACGATAACATGGCAACTTCAGAGAAGTTGGAATACTTACATGTGAATGAGAAACAAGAATCAAGAGGAAGAAGGAGGGTGACAGTGAGGAGATAGTGGAGAGAGAAGAGAGACCAGTCTGTATTTCCTTACATAACCTGGCTTCAGAAGTAAAAGTCATACTCTGTCACTTTTGACATATTTCTCATCACTAGAACTGAGACACTAAAGTCAACTCATATTTAAGGGGAGAGGACATAGCTTGTATCTCTTGGTGGAATGTCAACATCATTTCATTAGAAGAATACAGAATGGGATACATTGATGTAATTATGTTTTTATCATCTGCCATAGACATCATTAAATTCAATTTTTTTCTAAGGTAAATTGGATACATAGTTATGAATATATAAATATATAGATAGACAGAGATTCCAATATTCCCAATCCTGATTCACTTCATTTCCCTGATTCCTTTTTTGAATTACAGTATAATTAGCAAACAATGTTATATTTGTTTCAGTTGTACAATATAATGACTCAGCAATTCTATGCATTTCTCAATGCTCATTGAGAAAGCAATTTTTATCAGTATCACCCACCTCCCCATTTACCTCCCCTCTAGTTACCACGAGTTTGTTTTCTGTATTTAAGAGACTATTTCTTCATTTGTCTCTCTATTGTTTTGTTTCCTAAATGCCACATATGAGTAATACCATATGGTATTTGTCTTTCTCTGATTGACTTCCTTCACTTAACATAATACCCTCCAAGTCCATCCATGTTGTTACAAATGACAAGATTTCATTCCTTTTTATGGCTGAGTAATATTTCATTACATATACATCTCTGTGTAAAGAATATACACTGTTCTTTATCCATTCATCTATGGAGGGATACTTGGGTTGTTCCCTATCTTGGTTAAGGTAAATAATGCTGCAATGAACATTTTCAAATAGGTGTTTTTATTTCTTGGGTAATAAATATCCAGTCATGGAATTATAATCTTTCTGTTTTTGAATTAGTGTGGTGGGTTTTTTTGGGTGGTGGGAGAATAACTACCCAGTAGTGGAATTACTGGATTGTATGGTACAATCAATTTTAATTTTTTGAGGAACATCCATATTGCTGTACCAATTTGCATTCTCACCAATAGGGCAAGAGGTTTCTTTTTTGTCTACATCTTAATCAATGATTGATATTTCTTGTGGATTTTAAAATTTTATTTATTTTAGCCATTCTGACAGGTGTGAGGCAATATCTTATTGTAGTTTGATTTGCATTTCCCTGATGATACATGATAGTAAATATATTTTTGTGTATCTGCTGGCTATCTGTATGTCTTCTTTGGTAAAGTTGTCTACTCGGGGCCTCTGCTTATTTTAATTGAATGATTTGGTTTCTGGTACTGAGCAGTATAAATTCTCTACATAACCAAGGAGGTGAAAGACCTGAACTCTGAAAACTATAAAAAATTGATGAAAGAAGTTAAGGATGACACAAACAAATGGAAAGATAATTTCATGCTCATGGATTAGAAGAATCCATATTGTTAAAATGTCCACAGTACCCGAAGAAATCTACAGATTTAATGCAATCTCTATCAAAATACCAACACTGTTTGTCACAAAATTAGAATAAATACCCACCACCAGTCTCATTGCAGGGCACATATTCCATGGAGCACTGGGTTTGGTACATAATCAATGGATTTTGGAACACTGAAAAAATAAAATTAAATTAAAATTTAAAAAAACAAAACCCAAACAAAATTAGAATAAATAATCCTAAAATTTTTATGTAACCACAAAAGACCCTGAACAGCCAAAGCAATCTTGAAAAAGAACAAAGCTGAAGGTATACAAACCCAGATTTCAAGATGTAATACAAAGCTATAGTAGTCAAAAGATATTTGCAAATGGCGTAGCCTATAAAGGGTTCATATCCCTGATTCTTTTTCAAACAATGTAGCACAAGCACAATTATAAACCCAATAATTTGTAATGGTTAATGTTATGTGTCAGTTTAACTGGGCTAAGAGATGCCTAAAGAGCTAATAAAGCACATTTGTGGGTGTGTCTGTGGGAGTGTTCTGGGGGTGGGTGAGATTAGCATTGAACCAGTGGACGAAGTAATGAGAGTAGTCACTAATGTGGGCAGACATCATCCAATCCACTGAGGGCCTGAATAGAATTAAAAGAGAGAGAAAAGGTGAATGTGCTTTCTTTATTTGAATTGGAACATCCACCTTTTTTCCCTTGAACATAAGCATCCCTGCTTCTCAGGCCTCAGGTCTCATACTGAGCCTCTCACCATCAGTTCCTTGGTTGTCAAGCCTTCAGTCTCAGACTGAATTACACCAAGGGCTTTCCCAGGACTCCACTCCACAAGCAGATTGTGGGACTTCACAGACTCTAAAATTGTATGAGCCACTTTTTTTTTAACTTAATTTCCTTTCCCTACAGGGCGAGTTTCCTGAAGTCACATGCTGTGCCTTATTCACCTGTGAAATTCAATGCCCATTACGCCTAGCACATAACTGATCCCACAATAAATCTCCTGTCTTGTCTATCGTCTTCCCATCAGTCTACTTATTTATCTATGTATCTATCTCTGTACTCATCTATTGTCTATCTCTCCTATTGGTTCTGTTTCCCCAGAAAAACTGACTAATACAAAATTCTGTGCTCTAATATCAGCTGCCCGAAGGTTAGTCTTTGGAAGAAATTTTGATGTGCACAAAATTTTTCATTTGTGAGGCACCTAAAACAAAAAGTTAATAATGTAGCCAATGATCTACTTTCCTTAACTGGCATGAGTAGAGTTACAAACACATAACAGACTTAAAAGTCTCCTCCCTGTTATCTTCCTGAGTCACACCAAAAAAGAAAAATCCTATTGAAGAAGTTAGACCTGTTAAGTTCCTGCACTCTGGGTAAAGCCAGAAGATGCAAAACTGTGACTCAAGAAAACTATCTGACATGGTCCTGAAAATCATTTAAAATGGTAGGATTTCTAACAGATCTCTTACTCTCCCACTGCTCCAGCATGTAAGTGTAACATTTTTCCATGTTAATCTGTGGCTGAATCTCCCTCCTTCCTTCCCTCCTCTCTTTCTTCCCCCCTCCCTCCCTCTCTTCCTTCCTTCTTTTTCTCTTTCTTTCTCTTTGTCTCTTTCTTCCCCATTTTATTCCTTCTCTTTCTTCCTGTCTTTCAAAAATGTTTGAGGATTAATTGACCCCCCAATTTTTCTCTTGGTTTGTGCCCACTCTAAGATTATCTATTCCAGATAAATCTAATACATATAATATATAATTAATCTATTTTTCTATTAAGAAAATGACTACAATTTATTAAGAATATAAATTCTATATAATATATACATTATTTATTATCTTGATATAATTGGTTATGTTTTAAAACTTAAGTTGATAGCTTTAAATTTATAATTTTATATTTGTATATTTATATATTCCTATAATTCTAACTATATGGATACAAATATGTATTAAAAATAATTTTAAAATCCATAAATAATGAAGAAAATAATATAATTGCTAAAAACATAGATCTTTAAACATTTTTTCTTTTGGTTTTAAATTGCTTTCTCAAAAGTTCATTTTTTTTCAAAGTTCATTTAAAAAAATAGCAAAGGTTTTAATAAGCAGGTTCCTTATGGCTTTGTGTTCTCAGTATATTACCTTTATTTATTATCTTGTGTTATTTATGTCCTATATTCATATATTGTCTTCTCTGATAATTTTCCTTGACTTTATATTTTCCAAAGTAAGGCCCTGATTTCAAAATAAGAAAAATGGTAAGATGTCTTGATACTTAAACTATTTTTGAGTTGTCTAAATGACCATTACTTATCATAAATATTTGCTTGCATACTTTTCTAAAAAAGCATAATATAAATAATTAGATTTGGGGTGCCTGGATGGCTCTGTGGGTTAAAGCCTCTGCCTTCAGCTCAGGTCATGATCTCAGGGTCCTGGGATCCAGGCCACATCTGGATCTCTGCAGGGAGCCTGCTACCTCCTCTCTCTCTGCCTGTCTCTCTGCCTACTTGTGATCTCTCTGTCAAATAAATAAATAAAATCTTTTAAAAATTAAAAAAATAAATAATAATAATAATAATAAAGAGAACAGTGATCTCAAAAATTAACTTGGTTCGTTTTCTTGCGTAGAGGCTTGACACTTTGTGTCATCATCTGATAATCAGAAAATCTGGAGTGAGCTGTTGCCCTCCAAGGATTGTCTGCTTCTGGAGGATTCTTAAGGTTCCAATATGTGGATGCCTTAATAATTTTCATTAGAAAAGACACATTGTTAGCTGAAAACATGTGTTCAAGGATCAATTCCTTGGGCTTCACTGCTGTGCTGTGTATGGAGAGAATCTAAGAAGTCTTATCTAGTGAAGATCAGCGTAATCTTTTTTTGGTTATGTTTCCAAAATATCCCATCTCTTCTTTTAAGATTGTATGGTAGAGGGTGAATAGACGGCTGGTATGGGAAGGCAGTTCTTGTTTGTAAACTTATTTTTAAGTTTATCATTTAACTAACATTATAAAAATGGAAGAGAATGGAATTCCCAACTGATACATAACATACAATTAACTTTTAAGGATTTTTAATCTGCGATTACCCTTTTAGCATCACATAAGCATCCTATTAGTAAGAATGAATTATGGACAGTAAAGATATTACCAAATCTTCAAGGTTCTTTTTTATTCCATGATGTATGTTATTAATACATTTTTATATCCTTAAATATATAAATGAATATGTTTTTATGTAATCTAAAAAGTGAAGAATCATCAAAAATCTTATCTTATATGGATAATGAGAGGTCGTCTCACAATAGAATTAGATTCTGAAGAATGCAAAACCGTAACAGACTCTTAACTATAGGGAACAAACTGAGGGTTGCTGGAGGGGAGGGAGGCAGGGGTGGGGTAACTGATGATGAACATTAAGGAGAGCATTTGTGATGAGTACTGGCTGTCATATGCAACTGATGAATCACTAAATTCTACCTCTGAAACTGATAGTACACTGTATGTAAACTAAACTGAATATAATTTTTAAAAATTTTTTAAAAAGAGAATGCAAAACAAATCTAATTATTTTTTAAAGATTTTATTTATTTATTTGACAGATAGAGAGATCACAAGTAGGCAAAGAGAGCAGAGGAAACAGGCTTCCCGCTAAGCAGAGAGCCTGACCCGAGCCTTCTCTTTTATTAATTTGCTGTATTATTAACCTTCCATATTAATACTTCCATATGGTGTATTACAAAATACACCATAATTTGGTGTATTTTACTAGTCTTGAATTGGTTTTAATAATTTTTAACAGGGAGATAGTTATCACAGTTACTTAATTGTCCTTTCCCCCAAATATAGAAAGCACATTATTACAATTACTTTTTAATAGAAATTTTTATAGAGATGGCTTAGTTATTTCGCATGGGAACCATGAAAAGATTAAAACCAAGGTATAGACAGGTCATACTTTTTGCCTTAGCCCAATAGAAAGAGGACCTACTATTAGGATGGATCATAAATTAATGATTATTTAGTTGTAAGAAAAAATAGAATTATTAATATGTACATATTTTCCTCTTTAATAGTGTCTTTTACACCTTGTCACTGAGAATGCCCTATTCTGTTGTATTACTTTACTTCCTCTCTCCTTAGAGTGTGAATTTCCTAAAGTCACACCCTGTGTCTTATTCATACCTGTGAAATTCAATGCCTATTTTACCTATTACATGGTTGATCTTCAATATATACTTTTGAATGAATGTTCAACTAAAAGATTAAATAAATAAACAGTCTTTCTAAAGTTCTTGCAAAAGGCCATTGTTGCTGTCATTATTAGTAAATTAGAGATGTCCAAAGACTGGGCAGAGGTAGGAATGGAGAGTTATGCTTAATGGTTATAAAGTTTCTATTTGTGGTGACAAAATGTTTGGAAATACATAGTGCTGATGGTTATATAACATACTGGTTTGAAAGGTAAATTTTATGTGCTATATTTTATAGTATCACAATAAAGATTCTTTTTGATATCTGCTTATTTAACCCTTATGCTTCAAATACCACATTACAAATTAAAATAAGTCTTCATAAGTTGAATATTAGATCTTAGAAAAAGAAAGATATGGATATTGAAGTTGAAGAGTGGCACAAATGCCTTAGAAGATAGAGAGTTTCTGGCCAAAGCAATATACAGCAAAAAAGTGGCTCAGGAGAAGATTGATGTATGTGTATGAGGACAAATCGGTTACTTGCTTTCATGTCTTTCAAGGTACTCAAAAACAAACACCCCAGCTCCTATGGAAGGTAAGCCTGTGCTAAGTCATGATGGCCAGCTGTTTGGAGAAAGCTGCTTGGCAACTCTGCCTAACCTGGGTTACTCTGGCTAGCATAAGCAGGAAACTCTATGTCCCCGGATTTTATATATACCCAAAGTGTTGACTAAATGAGCAAACAAAAGGTCAGACTACCTCCATAGTGGCCCATGAAATCATTTACATGTAAGTTCATAGCTCAGAGAATATTGAGGAAAAATACAAAGATCATCATAAGTGAAGTGACTATATTAGCTACAAAGTATCATTTTTTGAAATTTTGAAATTCTTTGAGAAACTCGAGTTACAGCTTTCCCATTGATACATGTGCTTCCAGACTTCTTGCAAAGAGTCACTTAGCAGTCATTTCCATCTGTTTAAATCTAATGCCAGATCCAGAAGATGCTGGGCTGCCTCAGTCCATCTTTTGTCTAACGTTGACACTCTTACTACAAATACCCTTGGTCTAACACAGTGCTGGGAATCAATCAATGTGTGTGTGTGTGTGTGTGTGTGTGTGTGTGTGTGTGTGTGTGTGATTCTCAATTTCTTGAAGCTATATGTGAGTAAATCTTTTTTGATCACTTTTCCTCTTTCCAACACTGGGTTTTCTGGAAACAGAATAACTTACTAGCTCTTACTGTCGAAAGTACTACTACCATGCCTGCTGATGTTTTCCTACAAAGATTCAAAACCTACCGGCCTATTGACAAGCCACATAATACCGTACAGGAAAACAGTATGCTGTAGATTTAGAAGATATAAATGTGTTGTTCTAAATACTTCAAAAAGTTTCAGATAATACATGATACTGGCTTGCTAGAATTAGCAGAAACAAAAATCTCTAGCCCAAGGAAGGTGACAGATTAATTATAACTTTTCCCATTGGTCCTTGGGGTACATAGAAAGTCCAGCTACCTCCTTCCCTTAAAAAAGCCAAATATTCTCAGGCGGATCTGTTTGGTATTAATGCCATAGACCAGGGGGTTGAGAACAGGGGGCACAAGGAGATAGAGATTTGCAAGTACAATGTGGATATGAGGAGGTACTTGGTGGCCAAAGCGGTGAGTGAAAAAGGAAAAAAAGGCAGGTACATAGAAAACAAGAATCACACAAATGTGGGCTCCACAAGTACTAAATGCTCGGAATTGGGCATCCTTTGAGGGCAGGCGCAGCACAGCCCGCAGGATCAGGCCATAGGAGGTGGCAATGAGGACCACATCCATGCCAGTGACTGAAAGTGCCACCGTGAGACCATAAATGGTGTTGGGCTTGATGCTGGTACAAGCGAGCTTGGCGATGCCCATGTGCTCGCAATATGTGTGGGGGATGATGCGATGTCCACAGAAGGGTAAGCGTTCGATGAGGATGACAAAAGGAAAAACGAAAAGAAGGCCACGGACCACACATGCCGTACCAATCTTCCCAATCACTGTGGCGTTGAGGATGGATGTGTAATGAAGCGGACGGCAGATAGCCACATAGCGGTCAAAAGCCATGGCCAGTAGAACAGCCGACTCCGTGGCAAAGACAGTGTGAACAAAAAACATCTGTGTGAGGCAGCCATGGTAGGAAATAATGTGGGACCTAAGCCAGAAGATTGTTAGCATTTTGGGCAATGTAGTAGAACAGAGAATCAGGTCAGTGACGGAAAGTAGGCACAGGAAGAGGTACATTGGCTCATGCAGAGTTCTATCTGTCATGATGATGTAGAGGATGGTGCCATTGCCAAGGAGAGCAAGGATATACATGGAGAAGAAGGGGATGGCAGCCCACGTGTGCTGGTCTTGCATCCCAGGGATTCCAAGTAGAATAAATGTAGAAGGATGGAAGGCAGTGTCATTGGTGATCAATGCAGAAAGCATAATGATGAAGAGAACACACAGCTTTATCGTCCTGAAAGTGATTAGAAAGTGAAACAAATCATCCTAGATGTCATTTATTCCTCCCACATAGCCATTTAATTAATTGACTCTCTTTCATTCTCACCAATTCTACTCCAATTCCTGCCTTCCTCATTACTTGCATGGGGTATTAAAATAGCTTTGTAACTAATATGCCTACTTCTAGGATTTCCATCTTCCAGTGAAGCCTCTACATTGCTAAGGAAGTATTCTATCATATGAAATTCATCAACAATAACACAAATACAATCTTTTTTGGTGCATGCTGTTGAGAATCCCTTGTATTACCCTCCTCTGGTCTACCCTCCACCATTTCCCATCATGTTCTAGGTTCTGGGGTGCCAGACTACATCCAGAGACTCCCGTGCTCTCTCACTTCTAATTGGGGTTGACAATAAGAAACACCAACAGAGAATTAAGGGCAGGTGAAGGACTTGTTCCTTCAGCTCCCTCTCCACAGGATTCCTGCAAGCTGGCTTTATCTCTCTATAAATAGCCTTCTCTGGCTTTGGTTTCTTCTTATAACCATGTCCTCCTCTTGTCCCATCAGTCCAAGGGATGACAACAGGGCCTGCTGTCACTAATCCAGGAACTTCACAAGCCCTTGTGACTTCCCTACCCCTATCCCCATCTTCGAAAATAGTTTCTGTATTACACTGCCCTGAAGGTTCCTAATGTAGCTGTGAGCTCCATTTCCTCCTTGGATCTTTTTTTTTTCTTTATTATATTCTGTTAGGCAACATATAGTACATCATTAGTTTTTGATGTAGTGTTCAATGATTCATTAGTCGAGTATAACACCCAGTTTTCATCACAACACATGCCTCCTTAAAACCCATCACCCATTACCCTGTTTCCCCACCCTCTCCCCTCTGAAACCTTCAGTTTTTTTTCACAGTGTCCATAGTCTCTCATGGTTCGTCTCTCTCTCTGAGTTCTCCCCCTTCAACAGATGAATGGATAAAGAAGATTGGTCCATATATACAATGGAATATTTTTCAGACATCCTGCCAGGATCTGGATATGGCATGCAAAGCTCTTCTTGCTTTCGCTCTTTCTCACCTATCTCAGATTGTTTACCATCCCACTCTACCGCATACTTCATGTTCCAGCCATATATAAGTGTTTTGAAATGTCCAAAAGCATGCTTTGTCACATCTGCCTGCTTTTTCATATGCTGCTTTTTGGAGGCACAGAACAGCTATTCCCACTGGTCACCAGGCAAAGTGCTATTTATTTTTTTTTTTCTTTTAAGATTTTATTTATTTGACCGAGAGAAACACAGCCAGACAAGGAACACAAGCAGGGGGAGTGAGAGAGGGAGAAGCAGGCCTCCCGCCGAGCAGGCAGCCCGATGTGGGGCTCGATCCCGGGTCTCCAGGATCATGACCTGAGCCGAAGGCAGTCGCTCAACCAACCGAGCCACCCAGGCGCCCCCAAAGTGCTATTTAATAGCCATTCAAACCCCACATGAACATATTCCCCTTTATGAATCCCTTCTATGATCCCTGCTGCTGTGGTGAGACAGTCATACACCTTCAGCATACCTCCCTTAGGAAATAAAAACTGCTTTCTGAAGATGTTTGTCTCTTGCCCCATTATATTATGAAACTTGAGTCTCATTTTTTTCCACGACTGGCATTAATGCCTTATATAGAGAACAAAAAATAACATTTAACAAGTAAATGGATAAAAGATCGAACACAACAAAGGAATTTCTTTAACAGACTTTTGTAAGTGGCCACAATTGAAAAATGATGTTTCTTTGTCGCAGACAAGATCTTGTCTCGCCAGCTCTATGATCCCCATCATGTTCTTCTCATTCAGTATACTCCAGGCTGTGTTCCTACTTAGCTCTTCAATACATTTGTACTGAATCTGATCTACATATAGAATGAATTTCTATCTGTTTTCTTGATTAGCCACATGATTTAGTTTGATTATAAAATATCTCTGCTTTAGTTTGTTTTATTTGCCTTAAAGTAGGAGCCCTGATATGAATGATCAGACCAGGAACCTGACAGGTGTGTGCCCCCGAAGTCTCCAAGTGAAGCTTGCCTTAGGAAGGGAAATAGGAAGTCAGAGACCAGGGGCTCACAGGTGAGTTAAGTCAGGGAAGGTTTCTGAGAGTGACTGGGCTGTTGATTAAGATTATGACAACAGTCAAGCAGAAAAGAGTGAGAGAGACGTCTTTCCCTGGAGCCATCTTGCATTGAGAGATCCTTATAGGTGAAGTCAAAGTCATAATTCTTACCTTATTCAGTTTAGTGTTTGGGACTCAAAGACCCTCTTTTTTAGAAGGAACATTAACAATAAGTTCATTCAATTTTCCTCCCCTGAAAAGAATTTTAGATGGTGGAAATACCGAAGACAAGATAAAAAAATTCTATAGTAATTAAAAAGAATATCCTTCCTTTAATCCCCTACTCATGTCCAATTGTATTTTTAAAAGACTGAAAAACAAACAAAACAAAACAAAATTTTGTTTGTTTTATTAATTACAATATGCATTTCTCAAATGCTACTACAAGTTTGTTATTTATGCTAACAATTACTATAGCTACAAGTCATACAGGTTATAATGTTATTACAATTTTTAATTGCTAGTGAAATTATTATTTTGCTTAACTTTTTAAGCCACATAATAGAATTTACTACAATTCTACTGTAATTTTTTATGTCCTTAAAAATCCAATAATTGAGTTATAACAGCAAGTGACTATAAACATTTCAATGTCCATCTTGGAAAGTATTTTTTTTTACTTTTTTTTTTACTTTTATCCAGAGAATGCCTGTGGTTTTTTTTTTTACTTTTATCCAGAGAATGCCTGTGGTTTTTAAACAATAGGTAAATTAATGGAATTTAATCTTTCTTCTATTTGGGAAATATGTTACAAAGCATGTATAGTTTGATAATTTTATGATGCTTGGCTCGCAAATGTGTTATCCTGAGAAGTAATCATCTGGAAGTGGCATGTACAACTCTAATCATAGAAAATCTATGCTACTGATATTGTATCTGTATCTGTAAACAATCCGCATTAGACAAGCACAATTACTCTTCAGTGTCTTTGGCTTCCAATCTTATGAAATTAATATCTTTTCTAAAGTTACTCTTTCATTTTATTATTTTGTCAAAAAGCACATTATTAATAGTCTACTATGTACCAGACACTTTTCTGAATGTTTTATATATAAAAAATAGTAAGAATATGCATGTTTCCGATACATTAGGCTTGCTAATGAGAAGGCATAATTAATCAAATAATCTCCAGTATACATGTGGAAAGGCCATGCTAATGCATGTTATGAAGAAAAGATACATAAGCCAGTTCTTATTTAAAGAAAGCTTCACAAAGGAAATAAAATTTAGTCTCCAAATCTGTCTTCCTCAAATGCTTCAGACATCTGTGCAACTCACTTCCTAAGATTGTCGTCCTCTTTATGTGGTCTGGAAAATAAGAGATCAGAGACTAAATACAGACTGCTTGGGTTCAAAATCTGGCCTGATTGCAGTTACTTATTCCCCTCTGTTCTCAGTTTCCTAATACAAAATTCAGGTGATAATTCTTACTTCATAACGTTGTCAGGGAATTGAGAAAAACCATGTAAAACATAATACAGCTTCTATAATTTAATAAGCATGTGTTATAATACAGGTATTTCTCATACTTTTGCACATCTCAGAGTACATTGGTCTGTGTACTTACCTCTCAGAAGAAGAAACTTGATTAAGTTTCTCAAGTTGAAAGACATATTGGCTTTTCTTGAGTCTGTAATCCAAGGGGGCAGGCACTGTGATTTCATCTACTTTTAATTAAAATCTTCAGTGATATCCAAGACCACTCCTCAGTTAGCTGTGTTTGGTGGACTCTCACGAGATCTTAGATATAATGGATCCTCCATCATCCCAATTCCATCAATATGATAATGTCATTGTGTTCTCCTCATTAATCTCCCTTTGGGACAAAGAAACAATTGTGATATTTGGGATCCTTCAGTACAACAGAAATGAGCATGTTCTGTGCTGTCACTAAGAGACAGTAAAAATGAAGAAAAGTGTGTATCTTATTTGAGTTAAAGGAAGAACTTCTATTAGGCTGTTCAATAAGACAGTCGTCTGGTTTTGCCCTGGAAAAGACAATAGAGCCTGAAGATACTGAAGCAGGGATTCCTGGTTTGGTGGGCTTCTAAGTTTCCTGCATGTGAAATTACTGGAAAGAATTAGAGACTTTGATTGAAATTGAGGTGACAGCTGTACTTGTACCCTGGTGAGGCTGGAAATCAGATGTGTTTGCTGACTGAGCCCTTGGGCTTTCTGGGGGCACTGTGAGGATTTTAGATACTCAAGCACAAGATTACTCTCTGATGATAAATAGATAAATAGATGATAGATCTACTCCTGCAAAAATGATGATATGGGTGAGAACAAAATGCAGCTGTTGTCAAGAAATTTTTAATTCATCACTGATTTAAGAAAGGCTGTTCCCTGAGATTTATCTGACTGGCTTGCCTTGAGCCCATAAGGAAAATAACAAGAGACTAAAATCTCTAACTATAACAAAAAACACTGAAGCGTAAAGAAGAGATGGAGTTACTGATGATATCTTTTGATAAGCAGTCAGGCTATGAAAACCCCTGAGGAATTCGAGAAACTGTACCTCTCATAATGGGGGGGGAGGGATATTCTGATATAACCTTCAGTGTGGTCAAGGACATCAGTATCTCTGTATGATTGTCAGCCCTCTGTGTCTTCCCCTACTGCTCCTGCTGGCTTTACAGAACTGTCCTTAACATTGTTTTTTGTCCACTTCATCCATTTAACACTCACCCCAGCCTTGGTGGTTAGCTGTACTTGAGAAATCTTAATCCAGCACAAGCAACATAGCTGCTGGCTGTATGATTTGGTCTCATTTATCTCCACCTTCTGAAGGTTTTTTTGGACCCAGGGAGGGCGTAGTGTGGCTCAGGGCACCAAAGGTCCTAGTTGCCAAAGGAGTGGCGAATTTGCAAATAAAATCCCTGGGGAAACACACCAGTCATATCAGAGTCTTCTCATAAAGGCTGAATATTTTTTAAGGCAGGAGAAGTGTCATCGCTATCCTACAGTAAATTAATATCTGTCCAGCTCTTAAACAAAATAAAACAAAAACCAAAACAAACAAAACATGTAGCCAAATTATGTTAAATGGTTGGGGAGGGAGAATCAGAGAGAAAAGAGGAGACATGGGATGAGAATATGAGGAGAGACCAGGAAGTAACATACCTTCAGTCAGATTTTGCAGGGCTTCCTTTTCAATTCCCCCCTAATTCAATACCACATATTACCGCTCTTAAGAAAACAATCACTATGTTTAATCTGAATTTCTCCTCATTGACCTGAGCTTGACTCTTTATTTCCCTTTAAGAGTTTGTGACTTCATTAGGGTAATTCTTTGTCTTTTCTCCTTCCTCTAGTTAGATAAGAGGATAAGCTACTGATTAAATATACTGCTAGTCACAGTCCAGTGTAAAATATATACTTCAATAATGCACCTGGTAGCCCTTTGAAATATTTCTCTTTATTCCCCTTCACACAGGTCAAGTATCTAAGTAACCTGGAAGGAAGATGCAAAAGTATATGTTGAATTGATTGGGTCTGGTGAGACTCTTACAAATTACAATAGCATTCCCTTCCAGGACTGGATTGACATCTGGAGCTACACAACACTAGGGTATATCTGAGCAATGGGAAGATAGTTTTCTAAAAAAGAATGGACAAAGTAGACTCAGATTCACTTCCACTGCACTCACCAGGCAGATATCATAAAACTGTTAACATCTTAGTTATCCCTCTTCCCCCTCCCTCATTCCAGCCCTAAACATCTGACTCATTGGTATTGAACTCTAAGTACATAATGAGAACACAATTATATTTCTAATTTGTCTGTGAGTTCGTTCATGCAAGCTGATGTGCACATTGGTTCAAGATTTTTAGAAAGTAATTCAGAAGTATAAAGAAACTTAAAAGATGATTCCCCTTAATCTAGTGCTACTACACAGAGGAATCTATTTTATAGAAAATACAACAAATTAAAATAAGAGAGATATAGATTTGAATCCCAGGTCTGACATTTGCTAGCTGAGAAATTTCGAATAGACTATTTAATTTTTCAGGCCCTCAGTTTCTTCATCTGCAAAATAGAGCTACTAATTATACCATAAATCTGTGGTTCCAAAACTTTACTGTACACTCAGACCTCCTGGAGGCTTTCTAAAAAATGCTGCTGTCTTAATACAGCCCACAACCACGCTGATTTAACTGATATGGCATGAAACCTAGGCACAAAGCAGGTAGATTATCAAGGTTCTGAGGGGAAATGTACTTGGTACAGTTGAGAAGATTCAAGAAGACAAGAATGGCAAAAGCGAGTAAGTCAGGGTAAGGTAGAAGTAGATGAGATCCAAGATGCACAAGAAGTCAAGGGTGTGTTGGACTATGTAACAGAGATTTCTCATTCTCAAATCTATATGGTTTCTCTCTCTTTTCTCTATATAAAAATATTCCTGATGTTGTTGGGGGGGGCATGTGATTTTATGGCTAGAATAGAAGTGGCAAATGTCACGTCTGGCTAAAGTATGTAAGAACAAGTGTGTATGATCTGTTTCTTCTTCATCTGCTGCAATGACAAGGAGGCCATGCTGCCATCACTGAACTGCAAGTTACAAGCAGCCTGGGTCCCTGAGTCACTGTACAGAGGAAAACTACCATAGTCAACTGCTATAAGACTTTGTGGACATAAGAAGTAAAACAACCTAAGTGTCCATTAATAGATGAATGAACAAAGAAACTGTGGTGTGTATGAGTGTGTGTGTGTGTGGGGGGGTATAATGGACTACTATCTAGCAATAAAAATGAAATCATACCATTTGCAACAACATAGATTGAACTAGAAAGCATTATTCTAAATGAAATAACCAAGAGAAAGACAAATACCATATCATGTTTCTCTCTTTTACATGTGGAATACAAGAAAAAAAATAAGCTCATGGACACAGAGAACAGATTGTGGTTGGTGGGGGATGTGAAATGGGTGAAAGGGGGTCAAAGGTGACAGAGCTAACATTTTTTTTTGAGATTTTCTCTGAGTGGGTACTAGACACAGTCCCTACAGTATTTTGTTCATTCCCATTTACAGATAACAATGCTAAGAATCAGAGAACCCCTGCCCCAGGTGACTTCAGTGGTTTAAGTGTCCGGAGAATCCAGGAGGTCTCTCCCTCCAGCACCCACATCCTAAACCAATACTCATGTAATATGGCCACATTTTGAAAGAAAAAAATATTTTATTAACTATATATTTAATATATTATATAAATTTATATAAAATATTTTTATTAAATATATTATATTTGTTTGTTTGTTTATTAAATTTAGAAGTCCAGCCTGACCCATTAACTCTTGGTTAAAAATCTATTCCAGACTGCCCTGCCTATTTCTTAGATGAGACCCAGAAACTTGGAGAATGAGTAGCTAGCCAGTTGGATGGCTGAAATCTCATGACGTCACTGGTCATTAGGTGGAGGCACCAGTGCTCCGAAATACTAACCTGTTTCTGGAGGTGGCTTCAGGCTTCTGCTACCCACCAGCCCCTGGCCTGTCTCATAAGGGTATGAGGGTCTTCAGGAATGACTAGCAGTTGCCCAGTAGGCAGGGCTTTGTTACTGGGACGTGGACAGTCCCAATGTCCGAGGAAATCCATGTACACACACACACACACACACACACACACACACACACACATACACACACACGTATCCCAGTGGCCAGGAAATATTTTTTCCAAGAAACTGAATTTAGTAAAAGTACATAAGCAAGTGCATAACATTTAAAACTTAGTCCACTCCCTTCCCTGTGCCTTTCCCAAGCATTAAGGTTTAGTGGTTGAGAATGTGGACTTTGAGACTAGATTATATGGATTAAAATCCCAGCTCCTCCATTTTCTAGGTATGTGAATTGGGGCAAAGTGATATCTTCTCTGAGCCTCAGTTTTCTCATCTATAAAATGGGGATAATAATAGCACTTGACTCATAGGCTCCTTAGCAGAATTCAATAGGACAACTGTGTGTGGCACTCTGTCTTAGACCAGGCAGGGCCTGAGAGGGTCTTGAGATGCCATAACCCCAGGTATTGAAGGTTGACAGGACCAAAGAGCACATGGAGCCAGAAAACTGTCCAAGTCACTCACCCAGCCCAGGAAAGTAGCTACTTGCTGGGGGACCTTAGGGCTTAAGGAGCAAAAAACAGAAAAAAAAAAGTATGGAAATAGAGAAACGTGATATAATTGTCATGAATTACAAAACTTAGGTGCATATATTCCAGTTTGCCCAGAAAAGTCCCAATTTGTATCTGTTAAGTGAAATTATGTCTCACTATCATTATTAAATTACTGAAGTCTCTTTATAGCTAAAACATTCTCAGTTTAGCAATGCTAGATTTAAAATAGCGTGAGTCAGCGTATTTACAATTTTTATTCCATAGCTGCAGACATAGAGTGAGCAGTTAGATTTAAAAATAACTGGAAAAGCACAGTGAAGTGGGTGTGGTTATGGGTGTGTGTGTGTGTGTGTGTGTGTGTGTGTGTGTGTGTTGTGTTACAAAAGGAAGGAGGGTGAAAGGATATAAATGATTTGTATTTAACAGTAATTCTAGGAATGAATCATAAAATTAACGCTGGTAAAGAGGAGGGGAAATAAGATCAATTTACTATAAATGTGCTGAAAAAGTAGAGAGATTATTGTATTGGGATTCACAAGAAAGTGAAAATAGGAGGTAATGGATCAGAAACCGAATGCCTAAAATTTAGATTATTAATAATTTGCATATATTTGTGGAAACAAATTCTTAGGTGTTTCTAAAAAATTAAGTAGTTGAGGTAGGATGGTCAAGATCTTTAAAGAAACATTCAAAGTACTGTGAGTTGAATTTTTCCAATTATTTATTATTACATAAGAAACTACCCCCAAAAGTAGTGGTTTCATACAATTTATTATTATCTCATGATTCTGTAGATTTCCTGAGATCATACAGGCAGTTGTTATTCGGGGTCTCTCCTTCTCTCTCTTTCTTTCATGTGGCAGCAATCAGATTGTGGATGGGGGTATAGTTACTTCTAAGCAACTGATGCAATTAATTCTGGCTGTTAGCTAGTAGCTCAGCCAGGCTATTAAGCACATAAACTGTTCATACATTCTGGGATTCTCACAATATAGTGACTGTGTTCTAGGGAGAGTGTCCAAAAATGCAAATATCTATCCAAAGACACCACTGAAGAAGATGTAAGGTTCTTATAACCCAGCATTGGATACCTTAAATGTCACATCTATTACATTATTTTTTTCAAAGACATCACTAATGTGAACCAAGATAAGAGGACAGTGAAACTACGCCGCACCTCTTAGAGAAGTAGCAAGAGTGTATTGCAGAAAATTATATAAGATGCATGATATGGTTTTGGCCATCTTTGGAAAATAAAACCTGCACCAGTACACCCTAGACCAAAAAAGACAGATCTCCTTTTACATACAAAGACATTCACAAAACAAAACAAAACAAAAATAAAAACAAAATACGTTCGCCTCTTCCCTAAGATCCCAAGGTCTCATTCCCATTATGCGACTAGTTCAAAGTCCAGGATCTCAACCTCTAAATCAGGATGAAGTGTGAATAGGGCTCCTTCAGTTCAGTTCCTTGTACGCAGATCCCTGAATGCAGTTCCTTTCAATCTGAAGACCTATGAAGTAAAGAAATAAGAAAGAAGTCTGCCATCTACACAGCGAACACACGTTGGTGATGCTGCGATGGAGAGCTGCAATTGATACTCATATGTAAAATATTGGGAAAGTTGTATTATAGTCACTAGTCCATTATAGTTTCTAAAAACCCAACTGGAGATTAATATTACTAGTTTCTTAATAAGGACCAAATCATATTCCCTGGGAATGATTTTCCATGGCTTTTGTCTAACCTCTGGGCAATTGGCTTTATATTCTCTGTCATCTTTGCTGCTCATTGAGTACTGCCCTGTGTTTACATCTGAGTAGTTTTCTTCATCTGCTTCCTACCTAGTGAAGTTGGAGACCCAAAGGCCCCTTTTCATTTTGCATTAACTGTCCCTTTTAGTCGAAGCTGACGGTGCTTACCTCTGTACCTCTCTCTTAAAAATATATGTATTTATGAATCCTTTAGGGTTTATTCCACTACACATAAAAGTCATATCCCCAAATGTCTTCCAGTTTGCCCCCTGTCTAATTTTGCCTAAGAGTTATCGTTCTCTGGGAAAATATCCTTAGGATTCCTAGAAGCTTCTTTGTCTAATTGAAAAGATTAAATAGGCATACCCCTAAATATATCTCTTCCCTTAGCAAAGAATTTTATAGTCTTATTTTAGAGATGATATTATACTCTGGGGATTTTTTTTTTCTTTCAGAGTCTTTTGTCATTTGGAGAGGCGGTGAGAGAGATTTCTTTTTAATTTGATTTTAGCCGGCCATGACTGCTTTGTATTTACTCTAAGTTATGCTTAAACACTGAATAATTTCACTTTAGCTTATATCTATCTGTACTTTATTGTCTGTAGCATAAAAATAATGTTGATATTTTCAATACTTGGCTTCAAGTTCTCCTTGGCCAAATGCATCAGTTAATTAGGTATATTTTCTACTTTCCAAGTCATGATATTTTCAAACTTCCTACATCTACATGGCACCTATATCTTTTTCTCCAGCCTCAAATAATCATTTTCTCACTGTCTTTGGCCTCCATTAACAGCTCTTCAAGGCCTTTTCAGCTTTTGCTTGCTGCCTATGTCAAAGCTAATGCTACATGTTTTAGATTTTTGTTACACCAGCACCCCACTTTCTGTTACCAATTTCTGTATCATTTATCTATTGCTACATAACTAACCATCCCCAAGTTTATTAGCTTAAAACAGCAAATTATTACTTCTTGTGGTTCTGTGACTTAGCTTCCATTGGTTGGGTAATCCTCTCTTTGAGTCTCTCATACATTACAGAGAGATGCCAGTGGAGCCTAGAGATACCTGAAGTCCCAAGATAATTTCACCAACATGACTGGTAGTTGTTACAGACTCTTGGCTGGCATCTCAATTGGGGTCATCTACCAGAATATTTAGACATGGCTTTTCCATTTGCTAGGGATCTTGTAACTCAATATTTGGGTGTCAAGAGGGAGCATACCAAGATAAATCATTTCAAGAGCTTCAAATGGAAGCTCCAAAGATTTTTATGGTCTAACCTCAGAAGGCTCAGAATATCACTTTCACTGAATTCTGTTTATCAAGGAGCCCCTATGTTTAACCCAAATTCAACATAAGTAGAATTAGACTCCAACTATAATGTGGGAATGGCAAGTTCACACTGCAGAAAAGCATGGGAGATAGAATATAGTACTGTGACTATCCTTAGACACTACCACAAAAAGTTACTACTGGGTCATCTCTGTGTTTATTAAAATCACCAACAATCATGACAAGAATTTTTTGTGCCAGAAGTGAAATCCTTCAAAGACTATAATTAGTAGAGATAATTAATAATATATTTTGATGATATGATATTTACAACAATGGAATTTTAAGATGGATCACTAATAGTAAGCAAGAGGCCCTTATTGGGAACATAAAAGAGAGCTACCTTACTTCCAAGCTCAGGAAATTACTAGAAGAACCAAGTCTATGGGTATTTCAAAGGACCAAGACTTTTCAAATTTGGAAGGTTCCAAGATTTCTTAGGTGTCAGAATCACCTACAGAACTGTTAAAGAACACAGAGGCCCATTGAAGTAGGACAGAACCTGGGACTTTGCATTTCTACCAAATCTTCAGGTGATTTTGATATTCATCAGTGTTTGAGAACTATGGTTTTAGATGATTAATCTTCCTGGATGATTCCTAAGGAGGGTAATCATTTGCTGTTAGCTTTACTAACTTTCATTTGGAAAGTATCCAACAAAGATAGCTCAAATTGTTAGACATAATCATTTCTTTTAACCCATTATTTAAGAATAATATTCTATTTTTTATTCACATTATAAACAATCAATATTCTATTCCATAAGTCTTGGAAATCTATCTCAAAATGAAATAGAAATTTCCCTCTGATCTATCTTTTCAAGCAGACATATCTTTTTCAACTTTTTTGTTGCCTTTCTTGACATGTACCTCCTTACCTTGTCTTACTGATTCCTCCAACAGATGGAGGATTTTTAGGATTTCATATGTATTTAAAGCACCATTGTAGATATTTTAGCTGTAAAAAAATTAAATGCATTTCTAAGTCAATATAATTACCTGTTTCCTTTCCCAAGCTCTCAGTCTCATGTCACTGGTTCCCTTTAGGGAAGAAGAGTAGGATGATTTTTCCCCGAATCTGCTTGGTCTTCACCCCATAGATGATTGGATTGAGTGCAGGAGGAATGGCTACATAGAGGTTGGCAGCCAGTATATGGAAGGAGTGAGGAATACTGTGACCAAAACGGTGGGTGAGAACAGAGAACAGGGCTGGTGTATAGAATATAAGAATGACACAAACATGGGAAGCACATGTGTTGAGGGCTTTCTGGCGGGCATCTCGAGATGGAAGGTTAAAGATGGCACGAAGGATGAGAGTGTAAGAGATGCCAATAAGGATCAGGTCTGATGTAACAGTCATTATAGGTACAGAAAAGCCATACCAGATGTTGATGGAGATGTCTGCACAGGCAAGTTGGGCAACACCTATGTGCTC
This sequence comes from Spilogale gracilis, assembly GCA_004023965.1. Lineage (NCBI taxonomy): Eukaryota > Metazoa > Chordata > Mammalia > Carnivora > Mephitidae > Spilogale > Spilogale gracilis. The sequence goes on from PITA01008361.1 coordinate 34,193, forward strand.
ACAGTATGTGTGCGGTATGGTGAGTGTTCGGCAAAATGGCAGTCGCTTTAATAGGAACACACACGGGAAGATAATACAAAAGCTCCTGCTGATGATAGCCATTACAATTTTAGTAATAATCTGACGGGTGAGGATAGTGGTATATCTTAGGGGGAAGCAAATAGCAACATAGCGGTCAAATGCCATAGCCAACAGAATGGCTGAATCCATAGCAAAGCTGTAGTGGAGAAAGAACATCTGAGTAAGGCATGCAGGAAAGGTGATTTCCTGAGGACCTAGCCAAAAGATGCTGAATGTTTTTGGTACACATGTATTAGACAGGATGATATCTGTAGCAGCCAGCATGGAGAGGAAAAAGAACATGGGCTCATGAAGGCTGCGCTCCATGGAAATAAGGTAGAGAAGGACACTGTTGCCTGCAAGGACTACAAGATAGATAAGAAAGAAGAGAATCCCAATCCAGACTTGGAACTCTTCCATCCCTGGGATTCCCAGGAGGATGAATGGGCCTGGATTGAAGCTGCTCAAGTTGAATGTGGCCATCATGGTCTTGGACTGGATATGTCTCATAGGCTGAAAATAAAGACTTCATGGGTTATTGTTACATTGATCTACAGACATCCATCTCTAAGCCTTCTTCAGTATTATGGCCCATTTTCAACTCTGTAAATTGATAAACTATCACCTGTCTCTTCTCTTTACTAATAAATACCTGCTAAAGTTTTCATTACAATTTTAAGTCATAATCGAAGTGTAACCAAATATTTTTTCCCCAGAGACACAAATCACATAACTCTAGTCATATAATTTTATACCTGCCTAGTTACCAGCAATCCAGGAAGTTTTCGAGGAAAATAAGTGCCCAAAATACTATTAGGTGGAGAGAAAATGACTAGTTAGGGATTTGGAACAAAGTTCACTGTCAAGTCCTAGCCCTGGTGAACTGGAATGAGAACTGTGGGATCTAAGGGTTGAGCAAAGGCAGGCTCAATGTCTAACACCAAAGTAGACCACACAGTCTCTTTTCTTTTTTGCTCTTTCTTCACAGTGGAACATCTGCCCTGGTTCTCATCAGTACTGTAGCAAATTTCACCAACATAAAGAGGAGACACATGTTCTCCCCCAAAAGCTAAGGTTTAGATAGTTTACTCTGCCTTCAGATATTCTCAGGTTGGAAATTTTCTGAGAAAAGGCACTCACCAAGAACTTACTATGTCAAATAGGCCTCAAGGAAAAGATTAGAACCCTCCTCGCCTCACAGAAGGCATCTCAGCAGGGGGAGCCCACAGCCTTCTTGCACCCGTGTAATCTATATAATGACTCACTCTTGTGAGACTCCGTTGAAACATTGGGCCCTTCCTCCAAAGTTCTTCTATTTGTGACATGATACACAAATATTTTTTCTCCAAAATCAGTAGTCTCTCATTTTTCTTTCTACTTGTTCTTGAATATTGGTATTCCATAGTGCTCTATCTGTGTCTGCTGCTTTCTAGGTCAACAAAATCCACCTGGGTAATATCCCCAAATGCCATATCTTTGTGATTTCTATGTTGAAGATTCTGACATTTGTAATTTTGAAGCTATTCCTCTCTCCTCAGGTTGAAACTAGTCACTCCGTTTTAGAAATCCCACAGGTGCATCCAAATCAGCTTGTTCCAAACTACCCTATTTCTCTTTCTATTGCTCCAAATATGTTTCTCCTATAATGTTTTCCAATGCAGCAAATGATAGTATAACACAGTTTCTCAATCTAGAGGCCTTGAAATTATCTCAATCCTATTCTTTCACACACAATCATCTTACTCACCTTCCAAACAAGTATCATGTTATAGGTGCTCATTCCCTAAGTATCTCTGCCTTACATCCTCTAATTTCTGTCCTTGCATTAACTGCTTTTTCCTACATGCTACATCTCCCATCAAGACCTCTGCATTCTAACTCAGAGGCACTAATTTTCCTTGAGCAATTAAAGGAAGGTGTGATATAAAGTCTATCCCAACTAGAAAGAAAAGAAAAATGGAAAGACTATAATTTCAGATAGGAAGAAATTGCAATGCTGACAGTCAGCAGCAGTAAATATCCTTAGTGCTCAAATCTAGGGGGATTCCATTTCATTAAAAATAGATACAGGTACAGCAGAGGCTAATGTATAGAGAAGCTTCAGCTAGGTTTCAGATCTAGAATTTTTGTTTCCTCTTCACTACCATAAAATTATGTATAAGCCACCTTGCACATTTGCCATATCCCCACCGCATATACAGCCAGATCACATCTAAAGGAAGAAAAAAGAACAAAATGGAAATTGCAGGGACAAACTATTACAGAGAAGTAATAATAAAACAGGAGGCAATAAATTCCATGACAAAAGCACCCCAATTAAATATTAATCCAAATGGAAAATACAGAATTCCATAAACATTTATTCAAAGTATTCTTATAGATCACTAAAACAAAGCCCTTTGATCAAGTGGAAAAGTGACAGTGGGTACAGATAATGAAATCATATAAGAAGAAATTCTAGTGTGTAAAAAATATGTAGGATATTATCAGTCTCATATGTAATTAAACTCAATATACACATGAATGATGAGGCATTATTATTTATCAGGTGAGAAAGACTTAAAGAGAACAATGGTATCATTGATAATATCCATCCTGTGAAGGATCTGAGGAAATAAGTTGTTACAACTATTTTAGAAGGGTTTGCTGTATAACATTCTTAGATACTAATTTGCAAATATGTATCAAAACATAAAATGCACATATCCATTGCCCCAGAAGTTCCAAATACAGAATGCCTCCACAAATACAGTTATTTAAAAAAAAAAAAAAAAAAAGGCGGCACAAAGATATTCACAGCAGGGACACCTGGGTGGCTTAGGCAGTTAAGCATCTGATTTCAGTTCAGGTCATGATCCTGGGATCCTGGGATCAAGCCTCACCCTGGGCGGAGCCTCCTCAATAGGGAGTCTGCTTCTCCCTCTGCCCTTCACCCTGCCCCTTCTGCCCCTACTGGTGTCTCTCTCTTTCCCTTGCTGTCATTCTCTCTCTCAAATAAGTACATAAATAAATAATAAATAAATACATACATACATACATACATACATACATACATAAATAAATAAATATTCCGAAGTCTCTCATGTTTCATCCCCCTCCCTGATTTACCCCAATTCATATTTCCTTTCCTTCTCCCACTGTCCTCCATGTTACTCCTTATGCAACACAAGTAAATGAAACCATATGATACTTGATTTTCTCTGCTTGGCTTATTTCACTCAGCATAATCTCCTCCAATCTGGTCCATGTTGCTACAAAAATTGGGTATTCATCCTTTCTGATGGGGGCGTAATATTCCACTGTATATATGGAACATATCTTCTTTATCCATTCGTCTTTTGAAGGGCACCTTGGCTCTTTCCACAGTTTAGCAATTGTGGCCATTGCTGCTATGAACATTGGGGTACATATGGCCCTTCTTTTCACTGCAACTGTATCTTTAGGGTAAATAGCCAGTAGTGCAATTGCAGGGTCATAGGATAGCTCCATTTTTAATTCTTTAAGGAATATCCACACTGTTTTCCAAAGCAGCTGCACCAACTTGCATTCCCACCACCAGTGTAAGAGGGTTCCCCTTTCTTCACAGAGGGTCTTGGAAGGGAGGGGGGTGGAGGGATGGGTGAACCTGATGGTGGGTATTGAGGGCACATATTGCATGGAGCACTGGGTGTGGGGCATAAACAATGAATCTTGGAATACTGAAAAAATAAAATAGTGGAAAAGATATATTCACAGCAGCAACATACATAATCGGAAATCTGAGTGAAATCATAATATGAAAAAATTGTGGGGCAACTGTGTGGTTCAGTTGGTTAAGTGACTGCCTTTGGCTCAGGTCATGATCCCAGAGTTCCTGAGATGGAGCCCTGCATCAGGATCCCTGCTCCACGGGAAGCTTACTTCTTCCTCTCTCACTCCCCCTGCTTGTGTTCCCTGTGTAGCTGTGTTTTTCTCTGTCAAATAAGTGAATAAAATCTTTTAAAAAATACAAATTAAAATCCTGGCACTGGTTTAATTTTAAATATGGGAATGATTTTAACATTTACAGTATGTTCATACAGTGGAAGAGTATATAGCTTTCAGAAAGGATGAGGTAAAGCTATGTGTGTAGGAATCAAAAGATGACAAAATAATGCTGGCTTCTGTACTGCACATACTGAGATTGAAGTGACACAGAGAAGGTTAGCTGGTAGCATAATTAAGGGGTAACATAATTTCAGAATAGTTTTAAAAGTACAAAATATGTAAGGAAATGTTTTAAATGATAATAAAAAGGGGCTATGCCACTTATGAATTAAAAATAAAATGGCATGACTAACTTGAATACATGTATTAAATGCATAAATACACAAAGCAAATTAAACACTTGAATAAACTACATAGTATGTTGCTAGCTCAAGAATAAGTTTGACAAAGGGCAGAATTTATAGCACCAAAATTGTCTGTAATTTTTATAATACTATATGCAATTGGATGAATCAAGATCATTGAGAAAATACTCGATAATTCCATAAATAGCTTGGAAGTTATTTGTTATTCATTACAGAAGAAAATGTAGCTAGATCCACAATACAAAAGTAAAACAAAATTCCTCATGAATCAAAAAGATATATATAAGTTTTTTGACAATAAAACCTCTACCTTATATTAGAAGTATATGCACCTGAAATGTGTATGAGAATGAGGTTTTTAAGAAATGTATTTAGGTGTAAATACTCAGCAAATATCAAATAAGACAGAAAGACAAAAAAAGTAGATAGAGACTATAAATGGCTCCAAGGACTTAACTAAGTGGAAAAACTGCAAAAAGTAGTAGAATTTGCTTTAAGATACAAAATGTTCGTCTTAAACACATTAGCAGTTGAATAAGAAATGATTAATATAAAAGTTTATTAAATATCTACAGTTGGGAATCAATTACTTTAAAAAGAAAAAAGTAAAAAATGTAATCAGTAGAATTAAGTCTTTAAATCCACAAGTGAACTACATGAACATAATGGTTATAATCCAGATAAAAAGACAAAAACAATTCTAACAACAAGGAAGGTATATTTTTTAACGATTTTGAAATCAGTTCTCATGCTCTGACAATTAAAATAAAATTAATGACACTCAGGAAAATACACATTAACAAACGTGATTGATGAATAGTTATTAAACCCAAATAAACCAATTTATATAAAATAAAAAGGTTGTCAGAGATCTATCTCCTTCCAAATGGGGCCCAAACTAGACAGTTTAATCAAACATGCCTTCTTATATTTAAAGAGCAGGTAATTCATGTAGGATACAATCAATTTCTGAGCATATAGAAGGCCTAAAAACGTCTCAGTTTGTTTTAAAAGGTAGTAAAATTATTTTATGAAATCTTAATATACTCATTTCTTTGAACACTATTTGTAAGTCTTAATATGTGCCCAGATGGAATAAGAACTCATTCTGTTAACAAGGAACCAAATATAATTACTGTGGTGGGCTAGAAAATTACAGCCTGAATTAATGTAACAGAAGAGATTAATTGACTTCAGAGCGATGAGAAGACAGAAGTGGTAGGTCTTGCCAGTTGAAAGAAGGGTCATAGAAAGAGGGGTAGAAAATGTGCTGAAACATCAACAAACTCTTCCATCTCTATGGGCTTGAAGTCAAGTTTGTCTTGTTTTATTTTGTTTTCTTGGCTTCTACTTTGTCCCCTGATTTTTTTTCTGATGAATTTATTTATTTATTCGAGAGAGAGAAAGAGAAAGAGTGCTAGAGAGCACATGCAGGGGAAGAGACAGAGGGAGAGGGAGAAGCAGGCTCCCCAAGAAGCAGGGAGCCTGACATGGGGCTCCATCCCAGGACCCAGATATCATGAGCTGAGCTGAAAGCAGATGCTTTAACCCACTGAGCCACCAGGCACCCCCTGTCTCCTGATTTTAGAGAATAATTTTAAAGATCATTCAAAACATGCCCATTTGTTTACTATCTACTAAGGTAAGCAAATGAACTTTAACTTGAAGAAACATTACCTGGTTGTGTGAGTAGTGTCCACATCTGTAGATCTCCTACTGCATACTCTCATAACAAGAATTTGCAAAGAACTCATGTTTACCTAATACCATGGCATTCCTGACACTCATGTAGTCCCTCGATGTCACTTTAAAGACTTTCAATAGTTTTGAGAGATCCTGGTCCCAGAACTGGTGATGACCAGAGAGTGCAGAAACACCGCAGATGAAAAACAGACCAAAGAACAAAAAAAGCAATTCCAGGGTTAGTAAGGCAGACACAAGGACATAAGGGACAGATAGAAGACCGCGCTCACAGTGGAGAGGAACCAACGTAGAGCCTGGAAGCGTGGAGTGCAAATGTATTTCCCTTGTCATGTCGAGAAATTGGAGACAGGTTAGAACAGAGGGCTGTGGACCCAGAGGACCTATAGGCTTCAGGTCCCAAGGCCCCAAGTCAGTCTGAGATATGAACAGGGATTCAACCAAATTAGCATTTTCTCAGTTTAGAAACTTACACCACTGCTCATATTAGTAGTGGACTGGAAAATTTGAAATCCATTATGTTAGAATACCTGGACCTCAGTGGGGTCTTGATCTAGTTTTATCAGTAATTTGATAAAGAAAGTCTGGCAAGAGTCATTCTACCTTAATGTGTCAGCCCAGTTATAGAACTCCTAAAACTTCTTGTGCAGAGACTGTTTTATTCTCCTCTGAATCTCTAGCTGAGGATACTTCATAGTGGAAAATGAACAAATACCTACTGGATTGAAATACAATCTGCTTCTAGCCAAAACCACGGAAAGATTTCTCATGGGGGCTGCATCTCTTCATGTGTGAAAAGGCCTGTCTTCTCAGATATTCACTTCAATGTTCAGCTTGCTTGGTAGTTCTGTCCATCCTCCCTCAGTGAAGAATCATCACTAACTGAGTGTTTAGTCCATTTTTTAGACTACAAGCTAGTAATTTATTTGTTTAGGGCAAATGTCTAGCACAAAGCACACACAAATCTGAAAATCATAGCAAGCAAGCCAGCCAGGGTAAGTCTCATCCTTCCAACAGAAACCTACAAACTTCCCATCAGACCAATAAGGAAATCTACTTCCGATGTCCAGTGGCTAAATATTTGGAATTTTCCCTGTTCCACTCAGTCCTTCTTCTGTACTCTAACAAAGTCTTTATTCTGGAAATCAGTTTCTGCATCTATAAAAAGAGAATAATAACTTAGAACTGCTTAATTTAAAGAAGGGCTCTGAAGATAAGTGGAGAAACAACTATCACCTTACTGTGGAGAAAATAGGTCTTTTTCCATGACTCTCCATAATTTTCTCTCTGATTATGCAGGGTTACAAATCCAGGTAGATGCTCACCAAACAAAAGGGATTTCATTCATTCTTTAAAACTCATTTATTTCATCAAAAACTAATGATGTACTGTATGGTGACTAACATAACATAATAAAAATAAATAAATAAATCTTAAAAAAACTCATTCATTTCAATTCTTTTATTCAGCAAACATTTATTGCATGCTTATTTCAAAGTAGGAGCTCATAAATGATAGGAATGCAAAGCAGGCAGGATACTGGTCTTCGATGATATACAGTGGAGGACTAGACATTAAACAACTGAGTATACAAGCAATCATCTTATTAAAGTTGTGCTAAGTCCTAAAATGAAAGGTCCATTGTGCAATGAGAATGTATATGAGTGATACTAATCTAATATACAGGACTGAAAATGGAATATATGAGGGAATTTTTAGTTGAAACCGAAACAGGAATTGCCAGGCAAAGAATAAAGAGAAAGTACAATAGAAGAGACAAGGGGAAATGTGATGATGCATTTCAGAAACTAAAACTAGGCATTTATGGTGGTGTTCTGTCTTAATTCATGAACAGTAGGGTCAGTCTATCTTGTGCCGTCATTTTCTCTAACTTCCCCAAAATACAGGCCTAATTTCATTAGGATTCATTAAGATTCCTTTTTTTCAACTGAGAAATATAAGAAAGATAGTTTTGTTTAGAACAAATTGAGTTTACAATAAACAAGACAATGGCTGAAATAATATACATTGGAATCTAAACTGGATAGAGAAGGAAGAAAAGAAAAATTAAAGATCGTGGCATCAAGAAGGGGTTTCTGATAAAGTCTGAATATGTATGAAAACTTTATTGAGAACACATGATGCATCCGATATTTTCATATAAAAGGACATAAGAAGATGCCCAGGACTAAGTTTCTCCCTTCAAGGAGTTCACAATGTAGTTGTGGAGAGATAAATAAATAAACAAATAAGTATAATGGTTGTGATTGTGGCTTGGATAAGGCAGCCCTACCTGTGTATTTTCTGAACTGCCTAAGGGCATTACAGACACCAAAGAAAATGTCAACACACATGCACACCCACAAATATACAGAGGACCTTACCTCATTATACCAATTTTACTCCCTACTTCTCATTCCCAAGTAATTTAATATGTTCATCTTGATTAAATGTATGCCCTCTATTTTAGTGGAGAGTGTAGAAAATGGGCATTTTTATCCTGGGATAGTTTCTTAGGAGGAACGTAGATGGCTCCTATCCAGCTCTACTCAATACACACTCTACTCACACCAAGTTGTTGTTGTTGTTTTACATAATCAGACATTCATTGAGTATGACACACAAAGAACATCACTTCTGAAATTACTTGCTCAAAAGTCAGGGATGTGCAAATTAAGTGAAAGAAACATAAATGAAGTACAAGTAAATATAAACTAAATGTAAGGCTCTGACTTTCACACAAGGTTACTGTTTTCATTAAATTCTTCAGAAAGTCAGGCCAGAGTAAGATATCTATGCCCAGACCTCCTTCCCAGAGAGAGCCCTCAGCTAGCAGCTCTCTGGATGGTGCGGGGTTCACAGCCTCTCCCTGTATCCATTCTTGCATTGATCTTAAGGACAGTGGAATTATTGAAGAGATGCAGGTGCAAAGTGACACAATCATATGAATTCTAAAATGATCACTGTAGATTTTATAGAGAGAATGGATTGAATGGAGCAGGGTTGGAACTCCTTTAAAAAGATGACTCTGATATACTCTGAGAGAGACAGATAACAGAAGAGGGCCCAGGCAAGCTCAATGGTCATGATAAAGGTCAGAATCTCATGTATATATCTACTAGTATGACTTATAAACATCTTGAAATCAAATATTTAACCTGAATATTGACTTAATTTTGTTAGAGCATGACATAGGATGAATCAAGGATAAACCACAGGTTTCTGGCTTAGGAATTCATGTTGGTGTCAGTGCCATTCATTCACTGTAAAAGAAGAATGAAAAGGAAGGGCACTTTTTACGGAGGAAGTTAGTGAGTTTCCAGGTCAGTTTTGGAGAAATTAAGTTGGAGGCATCTGTAAGCCATTTAGGTGAGTAGATATCCAGGAAGCAATTAGATAAAGAATTTTGGATCAGAGAGACCTGGGTTTGAATCCTAAATCTACTAATTGTCTTTCTGTAATCTTTTTAAGTCTCCATTTCCTCATCTGTGAAAAGTATTAACTACTATTACCTGATCATAATTATTTTAATTAAATTAATTAATACTTGTAAAATATGGAACAAAGGTGGTGAAAATTTTCTTGGAGTATGCAATTGAAGGAAACAGATACAAAAGACAATCAGGTCTATATAATTTGAGATGGGTGAGGAAAAAAGTAAAGTAAGTACAGGACATAAGGGGAGGGATTGATAATGTATAGACTCAGGACTGAAGCTCAAAGCAATAAGTTTGGTAGTTATAGTTGAGAGCATTAATAACTACTGAAAGAAGGAATGCAGGAACCTTTGCTTTAACTCAGGAGCTGAGAAATACAGGGATGAGTTGTATGTTAGGAAATATCTAGCCTTCAAATATCTCAAAATTAGTAGCAGGAAAAATGTAAACCTAAGTACTAGTGCTCTCACCTTCTTCATACAAGTGGTGAGAAAACCGAACCAAGAAAACCCTTGATTTTCTGAAAGTCTACAAGATTTTCTCTCTCTCTTTTCCTCCCTTCCCACACTTTGCACATAGCTAGCATGCTAAAATTTCAGGTTAACAGGAGTTACAGCTTTATTTTTATGTCTTCCTGTCTTACATAAAATTTCACCTGATCAAATTTTACCTAAACTTCTCCTTCCGTGGCCCTTCCACTCATTGTGTCTTTTTCAAAGAGAAGAGGAGAATCACTTTGTCCTGGATCTGCTTGGTCTTCACTCCATAGATAACAGGATTTAGAGCAGGGGGAATGGCCACATACAGGTTGGCAAACAGGATGAGCACATTTCGAGGGACCCTGTGCCCAAAACGATGAGCAAGGATGGAGAAGAAGGCAGGTGTGTAAAACATGAGGATGACACACACATGGGAGCCACAGGTGCTGAGGGCCTTCTGGCGGGCACCCTGAGATGAGAGCTGAAAGACAGCACGGAGGATAAAGGTATAGGAAACAGCAATAAAGATCACATCGGAGACGACAGTCATGAGAGGCACAGAAAAGCCGTACCAGATGTTGATGGAGATGTCGGCAGAGGAAAGCCGGGCAACACCTATGTGCTCACAGTATGTGTGCGGGATGGTGCGTGTCCCACAGAAGGGTAATCGCTTCAGCAGAAAAACATCTGGCAAGATGACAGAGAAGCTCCTCACGACGATGCTCACCAGGAGCTTGATGATTGCCTGAGGAGTCAGGATGGTGGTGTACCTCAAGGGGAAGCAGATGGCCACATAGCGATCGAATGCCATGGCCAACAGAATGGCTGAGTCGACTACAAAGCTGAAGTGCAGGAAAAACATCTGGGTGAGACAGCCAGAGAAGGTAATTTCCTGGGAGCCCAGCCAGAGGTTGCTGAGCAGTTTGGGCACTGTGGCCGTAGACAGGATGAGGTCTGTGGTAGCCAGCATAGCGAGGAAGAGAAACATGGGCTCATGGAGGCTGTGCTCAGCAGCAATGAGGTAGAGAAGGGTGACGTTGCCCACAACAGCCAGAACATAGATGACACAAAAGGGAATTCCAATCCAGCTGTGGAACCTCTCCAGGCCAGGTATTCCCACAAGGATAAAGGAACTGGGATTGTAACAGCTCAGGTTATACATGGTCTCTTCAGTCTGGGACCCACTGGCTTTGGAGCCCTGAGGTTCAATCAGCTGTCAGAATGGGCTGGGGCTGACCATGGTGGGGGACTACAACTGTCACATTCGGGCTTCTTCTGTCCCCTGAATGTTGGAACCTATAGAATTGAGTTGTTATTACCCCCTTTCTTTTCCAGTGGCCCCACTTCATTTCCTTTATACATTTATTCATACACCTTACAAAAGGGTTATTTTTGTAGGCTAGCAATTTCATATGATTAAACCTAAGTAGCTGTGTCTCTTTCTTAATGTAGATTATTTGGGAGAGGCCCAGGCTCAAAGGGAAAAAAGAAAACATATTATATATAAGGAAAATAGGGTTTGTGTATGTCAGTGAGAGGGAGAGCAGGGAACGGAAAAAAGAAAATATTACAACTCTTACATGGGATGGGCTGGGTGTAATGGACTTTCATACAGCAAATACTCTGTTTCCAACAGTAGTTTCGATAAAATAAACTGAAGAATTCCAATAGAGTAGAAAAGGTAATGAAAAGGGAGGGAAAAGGAAAGAAGAGATTTCAGAGCTGTGAGTGATAGAAGAGGTTTGTGGCACAGGGACTGAAATACAGTTCAGATTAGGTGGGATTCTTCCTGGGATGTGAAAATGAGAGAAGTGCATCTACCAGGAAGTGCACAGGGACAGGTGAGCAGCATTCTCCTGACTCAAGCAAAGGGCAGTGAGCTCAGAGGATGGTTTATGGTCTCAGGGATGATTTCCTAAACCTTGGAGGATCTCTATTCCCTAATCTAACAGCAGACAGAGCCCTACCCACCAGTGAGTGTGACAGTGGCTCCATGGCAGACACCAGCCAGGGTGACTGTCCTGGGCCGAGTCAAGCAGAGCAGAGTCTCACCTTCTAGAGATAAAATTAAAAATAATAAAATAGTGCTGTCCAAATGTTTTCATTTCCTGGCTACCAGTGCTTGGACCCCATCTTTGGGCTAAATAGAGCCTGCCTTTGGATTGATTTTGTCATTGCCAGAGTCCTTAATTAGTCAAAGCGAACAAGACATTGACCTGGGAGGAATGTAACTAGTTCTCACTGTCCGAAAGCAGCCCCCCACCCCTGCCCCAACCATGACTCATCCTCCAAGCCAGTAAGAACGTATGCTCTATATTCCATCTGTAGGTCTGATGCAGGCTAAGCCTGTGGGCACTGCACTTATAGAATTATGAGAACAACAGAGTCTTTGTGAAATTGCCCCTAACTTGAGAGCCATCTCATCTTCTCTACTAAAAAGTAATCAGGCTGAGAAAGCCCCCAAATATCAAAATGTAGGCTAGATTGCAACTCAGTCTCCTGAAGCACAGACTCAAGAAGCACATTTCATCAGGGTCCCCGGGAATACATTTAAAGAGGAAAAAAACAAAGCACTGATCTTTAAAACTACAAAGGAGATCAAAATAAAACATACACACTGGGGTTTGCTGCTTTAGTCTGAATCTATTCTGACTTCACTTCTTTTACCCAAAGAGCTCTTCTTTCCATCCGGATTCCCTGCCATATTCCTGGTCACATTAGTTGGTCTGCACATGAAATTAGTCTTTTTCTGCCAGGAGATGTCTCCTTATGGAATCATTGGTGTCGGCAGGGCTCCTCCTCCCAGAGTCATGTCCTCGAGGACACAGACCCTACTTGGACACTGGATAAACACAAGGCTACATTGTTTGATAAAAACCAAAGAGCCAATGTAGTGTTTTTCTCTTTCCTAATTGGCTATAGTTTTCAGCTCACCAAATTGTCTTCTGTCTCTTGCTTTACAGGAGTAGTGGGAGATATCTATTTAGAAAGAAACAAGTAAAATTTTAGGCTGGGAGATGTTCCATAGAAGTGAGATGAAAGTTTTTATGCATTAGCTTATATTCTCAGGAGATAGGACTCATGATATGTGGGTACCACCCTTTTTTTTCCATCCCCAGAGAAGGGATGAGGTCAACCATATTAACTCTTTTCCCTTGAGATGGAAAGTAGCTTGGTGGTTTGAGTAGGCTGTGGATATTGGATTCCTACGAGATTCAGTCTAGACAATTTAGACACAGTTGGTTGAGAAAGAATTCTCAGAGGCCTAAGAGTGTTCCTGTACATGTGATATTCCTTAATTAGTCTATTTGTATTACCTTGCACCAATATTGTATGAATACAATTAAATTTGGGGGGTCTTAATATTGAAATTTTCAACTTTTTCTTCAAAAAATTTCTTAACCAGGGACCCTGAATGGCTCAGTTTGTTAAGCATCTGACTCTGGATTTTGGCTCAGGTCATGATCTCAGGGTCCTGAGATTGAGCCCTAGGTGGGTTTGGGATTCTCTCTCCCTCTCCTGCTACCCCACTCTCCCCCTCCCTAAAAAAAAAAAAAAAAAAAAAAATCTTAGCCATTCTTTGCACTTTGTAAAAACTTTATAAGAAGTTTCTCAATTTATAAACATACACACACAGAGTTTTTGTTTTGATTGCATTGAATCTGCACATCAATATGGAAATACCTGATACCTTTATAATACTGTATCTTTATATTATAAATGATATACTATATTATTAATATAGTCTTCTTTTAATTTCCCTAATAATGGGTTAAAAAACTAATTCAAAAAGGTATATGCATATCCATGTTCATTGTAATATTATTCGTAACAGCCAAACTATGGAAAAAACATATGTATGTGTATGTGTATGTGTATATGTGTGTGTATATATGTGTGTGTGTATATGAAATCAGTATATATATATATATATATAGTGGAATATTATTCATCTATAAAAAATAATGAAATCTTGCCATTTGTGACAATACAGAAGGACTTTGAGGGCATTATGCTAAGTGAAATATGTCAGAGAAAGACAAATATTATATGACCTCACTTATATGTGCAATCTTAGACAACAAAATAAGACACCAAAAAGCAAGCTCATAAATGCAGAGAACAGACTGGGCGTTGCCAGAGGTGGGGAGTCAGGGGTAGGCAAAATGGCTGAAGGTGGTCAAAAGGTACAAACTTCCAATTATGCAATAAATAAGTCATGGAGAGGTAATGTACAGTGTGGGGACTATCATTACAACCACGAAGTAGACTCGCTGTGGTGAGCGTTTGCAGTGTATACCAGTATTGAGCTGTTGTGTTGTACACGTGAAACCCATACAATGGTAGATGTCAGTTAGAACTCAGTTAAAAGTATAAATATTCTTGTGAGAGGCAGAATATTTGATTTTTGTAACTATTGTAAAAAATTACCACAGATTCCATGGCTTGAAATGCCACCCATCACAGTAATTGTCTTACAGTTTTGTAGCTCAGCAGTTCAGCCTAGGTCTCAGTTAGCTAAAATCAAGGTGTTGAGAAGGCTGCTTTTGTTTTTGGAAGCTCTAGAAGAGGAACTCTTTCCTTGCTTTTTCTAGTATCTAGAAGCCCCCTTCCTCTATCTTCATAGAAAGCAATATTATTTCATGCTGGGAGCCGCCTGGTCTCACAAGCTGATGGAGTCACTGTGGGGAAAATAGCAGCAGAAGCACAGCTCCTGTCTCATGGAAAAACTCACTGACTTCCGTAAATAACAATAGAAGCACAGCTCCTGCCACCAGAAAATAACCCCACAAGGCCTGACGTGGTCACAGTGAGGAAAGGGCAGTCTGAGCCTCTCTCTTGCCGATGGTGCAAAACTGGCATCTCCTCTTTCTACTGATAGGACTTTATCCTAAAAGTAAAGTACAATATTCTTGACAGGGCCTCAGGGTGCTCTAAGCCAAACTGAAACCCCTTGCAGTCTATCAAGAGAGTATCCTTTTTGCACTTTCCCTTTAAATATCCTGTGGATCTGGGCTTTTGAATGGTCAAATAAATGGTTAAATATAAAAATAATAAGGTATTAGTAAGAGCATTGCCCCGCATAGAGAGGATCTATAAATAAAGTCCTCCGTGATGCTTACGCACCCAGTCACTAAAAGTAGGCTTGTACAAGCGCCTCTACTTTTGCAAAATAAATTACACTTCTCTTTAGGATGATTAATATGCCAGACAGACTGACCCCTGGCCGGATTGTTAATAACTTAGCTTAAACTATAACTTTGTATGTAACCAACTCACCTAAGCCTTTTAATTACTTTGCTATTTCCTTTCTTTTCTGTAAGACTTGCTTAAAATATACCACATGATTAATCTACCCTTTACTGCCTGGAAACAAGATGTAAGAAATTATAAAAGACCTTACTGACCAAACTTTTCCCCATTTTGGTTGAAGGATGTGACATAAATTGTAGACATGTACACCTGCAAAAATATTTTTCACTGATTAATGCACTGTATTCTCTAAAATCATCTACTGTAAAATAGTTTTCCTTTTAATCTATAACTTGTTGCCTATAATAAAGACACTGAAAGCCGGCAAGGCAGAGATGCCTGGCAGGAGATTGGAAAGAATCTTCCGGACTCTCTCATTTATCGTATCGCCGACACCATCCTTCCCTTCAGGGACTGCCTGGTTCAGCCAGAGCTGGACTCTGGCAACTTCAGCCCTTCTTCTGTATTCAATTCCCCTCTGATTTTCCCCTTGAACTTTCCTCTTCCACTTTAAAGAATCTCTGTGATTACATTTGAGCCGTCTACATATTCTGGAAGAATATCCCTATTTTAAGGTCTACTGATGAGTTTCATCTGATAGTCATCCTAATCCCTCATGGCCATGTAACCTAAAATAATCACAGAAGTGGGGGACACTATTTGAGCGGCCATTATTCTGCCTACCACACAAAGCTTCAGAGTTTATAAATTATATTTGTTGAACTCACACAATTCTTGATTAATTTAATCTCTGGATGTACTGGCAATAATAGATGCATTTAAATATCTCATTTTGTTTTGTTCATTTCTCCTTGCTTCTTAGTGAATATATTACATATTCAGGGCATATTGTCATATGCATGTGTAATGCCTGCTTTCACATGTCCTGGTGGTTTGCGGCATGGTTCTGAGTAGGAGATTCCCTCTGACACTTCTCTTTCTTTATAACTTCTTTTGCATGCCCATTCTTCCAGTTACCTCATCTTACTCTCCTAAGCACTCCTAAGTCCTGAGCCAAAACTTAGTGTGGTGGCTTCTGATCGTGACCCAACAATCATTTCATGGACATCACAGATCTAATTACTGGGACGGAAGGAAGATTGGTTCAGTTTCTTGGGGCAGAATGTGTCTCTACCTTCTCACATCTCTAAGTAACCACTTTCTATAAATGTAATTCTAGAAATTGGTTTGATGCCAGCTTTTGGATGTGTGTGTGTGTGTGTGTGTGTGTGTGTGTGTGTGTGTTTAATTTATGTTTTGGGGAAGGAACCCTATTCCTCATTTTAGCCTCAAGTCGTGACCTCAGGTTTGATCTGCTACATGAAAGAACTGATCAAAATCATAAAGGAGCTAAATTTCTTTTTAGGCTACTACATTTTTCTAGATCTGGAACTCAAGAGTATTTATGGATTTGTGAACCCCCTTAACCAAAATCCTTGTCTTATTTTTTTCCTTGACCCACAAAAATGTCATCCGTGGTTAGATATCACAGTTCCTTGATATTTCTTTTCCTGGAGCCTGAAAAGCAATGTTTCATTGATTTCCCCCCATTTTGCTATTAGTTTAAAGTGAGAGAGAAAGTTTCATTTGTACCATTTACTTCTCATAGACTAAAGACAAAGTACCTGTGTTCATACCTAAAACGACCACTCCCAAACCTCCCAGCTCTCCTTCTCCACTGGGGTGATGCCTTTGGGTGCAGGGCATCCCGTAGAGGAACAGTTCAAGTGTTCAGAAAAGCCTTCTCCTGACTTCCAGAATGCTGATATCATCTGCCACAAATTCTCAACTTCCCACTGCTATTTCCTAAGCCACTTTGGAGCTGCTTACAATTTCTTTAAGAACAGCATTAGGTCAATAAAGAACATCAAGGTCTTAGTGTCAGAACATGGGATGACTAGGAGGCAGACGTTTCTTATAAATAGAATGTGATTGAAAGATCCATAAACAGGGGTGCCTGGGTGGCTCAGTTGATTAAGCGACTGCCTTTGGCTCAGGTCATGATCCTGGAGACCCGGGATCGAGCCCCACATCTGGCTCCCTGCTTGGCGGGAAGCCTGCTTCTCCCTCTCTCACTCCCCCTGCTTGTGTTCCCTCTCTGGCTGTGTTTCTCTCTGTCAAATAAATAAAATCTTAAAAAAAAAAAAAAAAAGAAAGAAAGATCCATAAACAATGGGACTGCATGCAGAATAAAAGCTAGGACTCTCTAAGGAAAGTCAGTAAGCCAGATATTAAATGTAAAAAATATAAGTACAAAGTCTTTAGAAGCAAGCCTAAGAGGCCGTTTTTACAATCTTGAATAGTTAAAGATGTTGAAAGAAAACTTTTAAGCCCAAGATGGAACCTCTCCTGCCTGGGGAGCCATGTTAGCACACCGAAGCTTACACAACTTTCATGTCCCTGTAAATGTTCTACTTGACCATACACACAGTATATCCAGTCAGCCAGGCCCCAAACACCAAGACAGCACTGGGCCTTCTCACCCCACACAAGGCTGACTCTGTGCCCCGGCCAGTTAGACATTTTTTATTTGCCTCTTCCTTATTGTTTATTCTTTGTCCCATGAAAGCTTTTTGCTTTCAGCCCCATTTTGTGGTTGTCTGAAAGGAGACTATCCACTTCATGAAGTATTGAAAAAACTGTGTGTATCACACATAATCACTAAATTGTCTCCTTTATTTGAAAATTCTTTAAAGATTTTTTAAATTTATTTGAGACAGTGAGACACACACACGCACACACACACACACACACACACACACACACACACTAGCATGAGTAAGGGGAGGGACAGAGGCAGAAGCAAACTCCCTGCTGAGCAGGGAACCTAGTGTGGGGCTCAATCCCAGAACTCTGAGATCATGACCTGAGCCAAGGGCAGAGGCTTAACTGACTGAGCCACTCAGGCACCTGTATTTTTATTTTATTTTATTTTACTTTATTTATTTGACACAGAGAGAGAGAGCACAAGTAGGCAGAATAGCAGGCAGAGGGAGAGGGAGAAGCAGGCTTCCCGCCAAGCAGGGAGCCCAATGCGGGGCTCAATCCCAAGTCCCTGGGATCATGACCTGAGCTGAAGGCAGCCACTTAACTGACTAAGCCACCAGATGCCCCTTCCTGTCATTGTAATTTAAAAATTGAGGAAGATTTGAATAGACATGAAGTAAAGTTATGACTGGCCAATCTACACATGAAAAAAGTGCTTGTTTTTATGAGTTCAGGAATATGCACATTAAAATCATAATGAAGTAGCACTAAAAATCACTATAGTGTTTAAAATTACTATGACTTACAGATTTATTTATTGGTAAGGATATGTAGCAATCCAAATCCTTGTATGTTTTTGGTGGGTGTGTAGGATGATATGACAACTTTGTAAGAAAATCTAGCACTTGTCTTAAAGTGAAATATATATCTACACTGTAACAAAAAAATTCAACTTTTAGGTATATTCTTTTTTTTTTAAGATTTTATTTATTTATTTGACACACAGAGAGAGATCACAAGCAGGCAGAGAGGCAGGCAGAGAGAAAGGGGGAAACAGGCTCCCCACCGAGCAGAGAGACGAATGCGGCCTCGATCCCAGGACCCTGAGATCATGATCTGAGCCGAGTCACCCAGGCGCCCCATCAACTTTTAGGTATATTCTTAAGAAGAATTAAGCACATGTCCGCCACAAGACTTGTATAAAAATGCTCATAATATCTTGATTCATAATATCCAAAAACTGAAAACACTTTTAATATGTCTCAACAAGAGAATAGATAAGTAAATTGTATACATTCAGACAATGTTATGAATGTTAATTGGCAGTAGAAGAGAACAAACCACTCATACATAAAAAGATATGAATAAAAAACAAAAATATTAGGTTCGGTGAAAGCAAGTTTATACAATGAAGTTTATACTGTATGATTCCATTCATAAGAAGATACAAACTGGCAAAGTTGAGATTCAGCTTCAAGGAGCTGAGGAATTCATTTTATCAAATAATCTTCTTGTAGATAACTTAAAATCATGTGGGTAGGGAAGGTTGATGAGAAAAGAATCTGAAGGCACCATAAAGTAATCAAAAACAGTCAGAAAGCAAAAGGGAGTATGCCTTCAGTAAAAAGGAAATAACATTGGGTGAGCTTCCTGTTTTTGTGTCTTTTCAACTGAGAGGTACACAGTAACACAATTAAAATGTGCAGAAAACTCAATTTGTTGACTTGAAAAGTAATTTTAAAAAGAAAATTCAAGTCTACCACATATGCTAGAAAGTAAAAAGAATTTCCCGCAAAAGAGTTTGAAAATTCTACGTATAAATGCTGCGCACATATCTAAAGTACATATATTTGAGGAAGACCCCATACAATCTAAGTAAGGTTTCAAGACCTGAAGAGGCAGTTTAGCTACCATTTACTGCAGAAAAGAAGATGGAATTTGAGATGAGCTAAATAAAATGCCTGAAAAATTTCATCCAGAAAACTATAACAGAATCCACATTTTTTTTGTTGCAACATACCATTCACAATTTCTGCGGTACAGTATGCAATCTAAAATTATTAGACATACAAGAAAAATAGAAAAAAACATGACCCAGGCTCAAAAAAAAAAAAATCAATGGAGAGTGATTCCAAGATGAGTCAGATGTTTGAATTAGTAGACACAGATTTTTTTTCAGTATTTTTTTTATTTTTTTTATTTACTTAAATTTTTTTTTCCCAGTGTTCCAAGATTCATTCCCCATTCCCCACACCCAGTGCTCCACGCTTTAGGTGTCCCCAGTACCCACCACCAGGCTCTCCCATCTCTCTACCCCCCTCCCTCCAAGTCCCTCAGAGAGACTTTGGACACAGAAACAGATTTTTTTAAATATTTTATTTACTTATTTGAGAGAGAGAGAATGATTATGAGTTGGGGAAGGACAGACGGGGAAGGAGAAGCAGCCTCCCCAATGAGTCCAGATGTGGGGCTCTATCCCAGAACTCTGGGCCAAAGGCAAATGCTTACTTGACTGAGCCATCCAGGCACCCCCGTCGGCAGATTTTAAAGCAGCTTCTTTCACTATAGTCAAGGACACAAGGATAAGTATGTTTCTAATGAGTGAGTAAGTAGGAAATCTCAGAAGAAAAATAAAAATTATTTTAAAGTAATGAAAATATAAAAACATAAAAACAATAACTGAAATTTTAAAACCACTAAATGGGCTTAAAGAATGATAAGAGATAAGGGAAGAAAGAATAGGGAATTTTAAGATAGATTAAATTACAATTATCTAATCTGAAAAAAAAAAAAAAAACCTGGATACCCACATGCAGAAGAAGGAAGCTGGATCCCCATCTTACACTATACACAAAACTCAACTCAAAATGTATTAAACACTCACTTATATACCTTGAAACTGTGAAGCTGTTAGAAGAAAATAGGGAAAAATCTCTCTGACATTGGTCTGGGCATGGGTTTTTTTGGATATGACACCAAAAGCACAGGAAACAAAAGTAAAAAATTACAAGTGGGATGGGGATGGGGAAAAATAGTTGCAAACCAGTCCTCTAACAACAAATTAATACCTAACATACAAGAAGAGATTCAAAGAACTCCAGAACCAAAAAAACAAGAAAACAACGTCATTTTTTTAAAAATGAGGAAAGGACCTGAATAACCGTCTCTCTGAGGAAGACATGCAAATGGCTGAAAGATGTATGGAAAAGGATAGATAGATGGATAGATAGATAGATAGATTTTTTTTTTTATTGTTAGTAAAATTTTTTTTCCAGTGTTCCAAGATTCATTCCCCATTCCCCACACCCAGTGCTCCACGCTTTAGGTGTCCCCAGTACCCACCACCAGGCTCTCCCATCCCTCCGGCCCCCTCCCTCCAAGTCCCTCAGTTTTTGTGTCCAAAGTCTCTGTTGTTTCGTTTCCCTCCCTAGATTATATTAAACACCAAATATATATGCATGTTCCACATTAAATATAAATATTGTAAAATCATAAGAATTTGTTGAAGATGACCACTCAGCATAATGGCATGTTTGGTATAAAGAAAAATAACATTTATTTATCTGCTATAAGGACTTTTCTCCATTGTCTTTCTCCAAAGAAAGTATAGGTTATTGCTTTCCAACACGCTCAAAAGCAACTGAAAATACTTAGAGTCTGGAGATCTACCTGTAGGTTCTTAGTGGCAAAGCACCACCCGGGGGGAAAAAAATAAAGCCCACTTACCACCCCAGACAGATTAGATGAGAGTCACCAGAGCAACAGGATGGGGTTGGGGGAGGGGAGGACGCATCACTTGGACAGGCAAGGCAGAGGGGGAGGGGCTTAGGCCTTTGAGATTAAAAACAGATTTGGGGTTGGACTATTTAGAGAAAGTACGGGTTTGGATCAATTAGATTGTCCAGTATCTTCCTTGAGCAAAAAAGAAACCACTGGAATCCCAAATCCATCGGTGCAGTTCATGTACCACTTTTCCAGTAACATCATCTCAGATCAGCATATTGAAAAATGTCTGATCACTGTCTGGTGATGGTTCTAGGCACCACTGCCTATACATTGTCCATGGGTGATTCTTTTTTTTTTTTTTAAGATTTTTTTATTTATTTGACAGAGAGAAACACAGCCAGAGAGGGAACACAAGCAGGGGGAGTGAGAGAGGGAGAAGCAGGCTTCCCGCTGAGCAGGGAGCCCAATGTGGGACTCGATCCTGGTCTCCAGCATCATGACCTGAGCTGAAGGCAGTCCGCTTAACCAACTGAGCCACCCAGGTGCCCCCCTCCCCCCGGGTGGTTCTTAATCAGGTTCGTGGTCAAAGGAACGAGGCTGATAGAAAGGCAAAAGTCAAGCAAAACTTTATTCCGCGCCAAGCATCCAGAGGGTCGCTTCCTGAGAGAGAGTGGACCCGCCTATTCTTACAGGCTACGTTTTATAGGGGAAAAAAACCCGCACCCGGAGCTGTCCAACTTATGTAGCTTGCCTGAGTTAATTCTTTCACTCCGCTGGGATGATGAAAACATTTAATCCCCACAGAGTGGTTTACCAGGGAATCTCCATCGGTCAGAGTCCTGGAGGGTAAGGGGATTAACTGATTGGGCATTCCCACCTGGACCTAAGTACTGGGAACTGGCTGCCCATTCTTAATTTGCCTCTCCATACCTCCCCGGATGGGAGGTTAAGGGGGTTAACTGATCGGGAGTCTTCCTCAACCTGGCTCGCCTTTGTTTTCCCCGGGGCCCTTTGCCCATTTCTCCAGGAGCTGTTTTTCTGAATAAACAAGATGGTGGCCTGGATTTCTGAATAGGTCCTTATAGTCCTGAAGGTTGAAGGCTTCTTATACCCTAAGAGTCTCCTGAGCCTACTCAAACTTTCCACTGCAGTCACCCACCTCATTCATGAATGTCCCAGCAAAGTCCTAAGGCCCCAGAAGTACAGATAGTGTAATGACCACCCACAGTCCGAGGTACTGGGAAGGGCAAAACCCCATGACAGACACCTGATGCTGAGAGGGTCTGGAGCTCAGAGGATCTGGGGAGGGCTAAGCAATCAGGCATAAGAGTAGCCTATTAAAAACTATAAGGCAAAATGAAAGTAATGGTGAAGACTTTAAACATTTACTACAGTAACATCATAAAGAAGCTAAAACAGGATTAAGTGCAGTCGACATTCATAAATAACAGAAGTAAAACCAGTGAATTACTGAAGCAGTTATCAGTAGAAGTTAATCATGCACACATCAAAAAGATAGTTTGCAAAGCAGGAGCTCTCAAACCAAAACACGGTATGAGGCGTGGGAGTGTATAAAGCAGCCCCTATAGGGGGAAAGCTTTGACTATTTATTCTTCACGGTGACTGGTTATAATGTTAGAATTTCCTTATAACAGGGAATTGGCCAGTGGTTACCTGATATCAACCTGGGGAAACAGTTCAAGGTCTGCTTATGATTTCCAAAGGCATAAGCAAGAAGTGACCCAGATCAAGGTAAGCTTGCAAAACAAGCGAAATTCAACTTTCCATGACTAAACTGGTTTTGTCTGCTTATTGATTTTAACAGAGCCAACTTCCTCATTCTACCTCCCTCTCTGGAAAAGAGCACAAGCTGAGGGTCAGAGAGATCAGTGCAGAAGGGACGTTGCCCCACTGCCAAAGGAACCCTGAATGAAAGCTTCCTGCTATTTTAATAAACCCATGTCTGAGGGAACTTGAAGAGGAAGGGGCTAGGAGAGGAAAAGTACTGAGTACGGAGCCAGAGTAAAGTGTCCTCTCAGCTTCCCAATAAGAAGACCACCGGAGGGGGAGACGAACCATGAGTGACTGTGACTCTGCGAAACAAACTGGGAGTTTTAGAGGAGAAGGGGATGGGGGAATGGATTGACCCGGTGATGGGTATTAAGGACGGCACATATTGTCTGGAGCACTGGGTGCGGTATAAACACTGAACTTTGGGATGCTGAAAACACAAAATTAAATTTAAAAAAATAAATAAGGAGACTGCCAAGTGAAGGCTTCTGGGCTAGCAGGGCAGATGGGCACGAGAGCGTGGTCTGCCAGGGGTGCCCGGGCCCCTGACCACAGCTTCCTTCTGAGACCGCTATGCATGCTGTGCACCAAGCCAGGTGTGGGAGGGGGTTTTTGCTCTGTGGGGCCTGCCCTGTGAAATAAAGCTGTTTCAATTGCCAAGGGAGGGGCCTGGGAAGTTACACATAAGATTTCAGGCTGAGCTAAAATCCTTCATTACACTCCTTAAATTCTCAGGACCCAACCTAGAAACAGGCTACCCATCACAAACTTGAATGGGTGAGACTTTGAGGGGTTCTGTCAGGATCTGAGTCATTAGTCTGAGGCAATAGGGGACCCGACTAATGGTCAAGATCTGTCTGAGTATTCAAGATCTTCTCTCTGAAGAATTGAATGTAACCACGAGTCTCCACTGTTACCAATCCAGAAAAAGATGTCCCGTAGCCAGTAGGGTTTACTTTAGAGAGCCAGGAAGCTTTATCCCTGTTTCTGTATGAATCCTTTCTCATCTGGTCCAAGACATTGGGTCCAGTACGGGACAGCTTTGGGCACAGCCGACCTGAAGGCTGTGCTGAGGCTTTCAGATGGACTGAGGTGATGTCAGGATAGTCAGCATTCACGTACAAGAAGTATAATCCTAGGAGGCCCATGTGGTCCCCCTAAAAACAGGGTTTACAGAGTGAGGGCACCCCAAGCAGGACGTCTACTCATCGGACAGCAGGCTAATGGAGCTCCTTCCCTGGAGTTCCCAGTCCAGACCGAATGTCGCTTAGAACTGAATGGTTCAGAACTACCACAGTCAGTTTCTGTCTGTGTGTGGTACCAGTTAATCAGTGTCGCGGTGTGAATGACGTCTGTGTGTGCTCTGTTGTGTGCTCTGTTGTGTGACTGCCGCCCGGCAGTCAGTCCGAATCCTGAAGTCCTCACAGCAGCTCCGAAGTTTCAATTCAGGGACAGGGCAAAGCTTGCAGGGTCCACTCTGAAAGATCAGAAAGACCACTGATGTCTTTCCCCCTCCACCATGTCTCCCTAGGTACCAGAGTTTTAGTATTTTTTTTTCTGTTTTTTGTTATTCATTTTCCTGTATTATTGCTATGAATGTGTCCCTTTTTAAAAATGAACTTTACATGCCCTCAGTACCCACCATGTACTGCATGGAGCACTGGGGGTGGGGCATAAACAATAAATCTTGGAACACTAAAAAATAAAATAAATTTAAAGTAGAAAAAAATGAACTTTACATTTTTTAAAATTCCCTGTTTTCATCCAAAACTTTTAGTCCAGAAGGATTGCATGCAAGAGGGACAAAACCATTTGCACAGGAAGATATTTTTTCCAACTTAATCAGCAAGATGCATCATGTTAAAGAACTGGTTAGCACAAAAGTCTTACCTCTCTCCTCCCTTGCTGTCCTGTTAATCTTCTATCTGTTTGAATCTTTAGAAAGGGGTTGAAGGGATTCAATGGCCCTTGTAGGGTCCTCCACAAATATTGAGATGTTAAAAATTGTAAAAAAAGGATATACAATTGAAGGAAAGGAGGAAAAACCTGACCAAACATGCGGTACAAGTGAGAAGCATCCTTTTGGGGAAAATTGCTGTTTTGAGAACCCAGATTGTCTGAGATGTATATTCCAGGCTGGAGTTGTCTTATCTCTTACCAGCAGCAGCAAAGTTCCATCCATTAACAGTCCATTAAAATGCTCAGTTTCCCCTGTAGCTTGAGTGTGGCATGAAGCATGAAGAGTCCACTATTCCTCCCATGATTAGGTCCACTGATTTGTAGCTTGGGCGCAACCCAGGGCCATTATCAGAGACCACAGGAAACAAATGTGGCATTGTAGGGCCTGGATAGCAGGGCTTGACTCAGTGGAATGCATGGTATGGCCAGGACACATGCAATGAAAGTGTCAACTGTAGACAGGACCAGATGACCAGATGAGACAGGTCCTCTGATGGGACGAGAGGTTTGAGGTAGGGCAGGGTGTTCTACCTGCCAACAATATACTCTGCCCCTTGGCCTGGGGCATCTGTCTTCAGGCAGTGATGCAGTCTGAAAGGTGGGATGGGACAGGCTTTTTAAACTCTTTCAGCATCTTCCTCTTCCAGACCAGTCTGCGTGTGTAGGCCTGACGTAAGATGACATCTAGGTTTTCAAGGCCATCCTCACCTGAATTCGGGAGATTGGTCACATACTGTTTGCTCTGGGGTAGAGGATACTTCAGTCTCCATGTTTCGTTGACAATCAGGGTCTGCTCATTGATAGTTCCCTTGGCCAAGTGTGGGGTCTTCTCTGCTGAACGTCCACATGGATCACAAAAACTCAGTAAGAGCAGAATGGATTGTTCTCCAAATGCCCCATCTCCATGGGGAGGCTTGTTTATATGCCAGCCTAAGGTTCTAAAGAAGCCCAAACAGGCCATTTGCTATAGCCTGAAAATCAGGGAGGTTTACAGTCCCCCACAAGCCCCACAAAAACATGCCTATAGTGGCTTGGGTGCAAAGGACTGGCAAAGGAGTACACAGTAGATTTATCAATACCAGTACTACATTCAGCGGTGGGGGCCATCACAATAGAAGGCTACAGGGGCCCAGAGACAGCTGCCCATTGCCAGGCTTGGGCAAAGGCTGGGTGGTGACAACAATTGTGTCCTTAATCGAACTCGGGCTCCTCTGAACTCTCTTCTCAACTGGGCCCTGACTTTCTGGCTTCTGGTATCCTTCTCTGCATTGTCAGCACCCTGCTGAGTTTTCTGGAAATTCCCACCCTTGGTCTGAATATGCCTCAACATCTTAAAACCCTGGGGGCACCTGGATGGCTCAGTCATTAAGTGTCATCTCCAGTCAGCTCAGGTCATGGTTCTGGAGACCCGGGATCGAGCCCCACATCAGGCTCTCTGCTCGGCAGGAAGCCCGCTTCTCCCTCTCTCACTCTCCCTCCTTATGTTCCCTCTCTAGCTGTGTTTCTCTCTGTCAAATAAATAAATGAAATCCTTTTAAAAAAACACAAACTAACAACAACAACAACAAAACCTTATCACCCTGGTCTGCCTTCAACAAAAATTCTTTGGTCATTTTAGCAATATTTACCCTTTTGGTGATTTCTTAGTAATGTCAGTAATTTTCCATCTACTAACGCCTAACCCTGCTCCTTGGCTATAAATGCTCACCTTTCTCATTGCCTTCAGAGTTAAGCCAATCTCTCTCCTCCCACTACAAAACCCCATTGTAGTAGCTCACTTGGAATAAAATCCTCCTTCCCTTCCATCTTTAACAAGTGTTCTGAATAGTTTATTTTCTTTAAACTGTGGTGGCTTCAGACCCCAAATCAGAGACTATTATCTGTTTTTTCTTTATTTTGGTGCCAGGGATCACAGTAACCCATGCATGGTTATAAAACACCTCAAAAGTGCAATTCTCTTTAACCTTCCCATTGAGCTCTAACTTTGGCAAAGAGCATCTGGTTCTTACTAGAGACAGAGCATCATCCTCTTAACTCCTAGTCTTGTTTATATCTGAAAGCAGAAACATGTGGGTAAAAGTGGCAGGGCCCTCCCAGCACCCCGGGGGGCCCATAGGAAGGCGTGCTCCCTGGATGAGTCACAGAGATGGCCCTCAGGACTGGGGCACAGGGAGAGAATGGAGAGCAGGTGGTGCAGTGCAGGTGGACTGATTTGAGCCGGGCTCAAGCTTTCCCCAGGTTTTTCTGGCATGCCTGGAAGCATGTGGCTGCTGCCCGTGTCCTGCTGGGGCAGCAGCTGCTGTCAGGGCCGCCAGTGCCCTCTCAAGAAGGGGTCTTACACGAAAGGCAGCCGCTCCATGCCGCTCTCACTTACTAACTGGAGCAACATTGCAACAGCTTCCCCAGCTTTCTTCAAACCCCTCTGATGAAGAGGCCGCGATGACTCCCACATCCTGGTGTTCATGACTTTGTGCAATCCCTTCCCCTAGAGAGAGTGCAGAATTTGTGAATTCCTTGTGGTCAATGGAATGTGGCAAAAGTGATGGGTTGCCACTATGGTGTGTAGGTGACATTATCTAAGGCTGTCTCCCTAGAGGTGTTGTCTTTCTCCTGCTGGCCTTGAAGAAGTAACAGCCACATTAGGAGTTTTCTATGGAAGTCTGGACACTCTGCAGAAGCTGAGGGTCTCAGTCCTGCAAGTGCAAGGAACTGCATTCTCCAAAAACCTAAGTTAGTTTAGATGCAGACCCTTCCCTGCTCTCCCCTGTATCTCAGGCAGCACCTTGTGCGCATTGCCATGCTAAAGGAGAGAACCCAGCAAAACTGTGCCCAGGCTCCTGATCCACAGAAACTGTGATATAATATAATAACTGTGCATTCTTTTAAGCCTAAAAGTTAAGCCTAACAATAAATTTGTGGTAGTTTGTCGCAAAACAGGAGAAGATGAATCTAATTTTATCTAGTACGTTAAGTTGAAGAGGCTTATTATGATCATAGGAGATGAGGAGAATGAAGTCATTTTTATAATAATCTAATATTTACTTTAGAACTGGATAGAAATAAATTTCAAAGACTATGATTTTTTACTCAAGGTATTCTGTTTCTTGAAATAAAACAAAGTTAATTATTTTAGAATGAATGTGCTTTCTTAACATCATTTATTTCGAGTCAGAAAAGAACCCAATAAAAACCACTAATGGGCACAATTCTGGGGCAGTGCTTGTGCTAAAAAACATCAGGTTATCACAAATATCCTAGTATTTAAATCTCACATCTCCATCAGATGAGTTTTATTACTTTTATTTATCTTATACATGAGAAACTGAATCCGATAGAACTCAGTCAATTTGATAAGGGCCACAAAGGGGGTATATCATCATTATACAAAATTTTATCTGTTTTCAGAGTTTAGCCTTAGGACCTCCAATTCCAATGTTCACCATCTACACTAAAAGGCAGAGATATTTTCTTCATGTTCTCTGCAGTAATATGCTAACTGTGAAGAAGTAGGCATAATATTGCCTTTTACCCATAATATTACTTGGGTCTCATTTAGGCTAGATGGACTGAGCATATCAAATTACATTTCATGGCACCTAAGGTCTTCTCTAAGACGCACCAGGCTTCCCCCACAGGTGGCATTTCCTGGCTCTCCCTTCTTCCCCACATGATTAGGAGTCAGGCTGCTGCCTTCTCTGTGGTGTGGCGCAGACAAGAGCCACTGGTGCCAAAGTAACACACAACTGGTATGAATTCTGTCTCTCTCACTCATTAGCCTTGGAACCATAGAGAAATTCTAATGGTTTAGAAACTTTTTTTTTTTGGTTTATAAATTCTTTTAATCTCCTGATATAAATTTCTCCCTATTTGTAAGGACTAACCAGGATAATGTTAATATATGTACATGTATTTCTACAAATGCTTACATGTATATATGCCCATATGTGTACATATATGTGTGTGTGCATATAGATAGACATGTAAAGATATATACATTAATCCCACACAAGACATTTTCATTTTCATCCAGCATGGCCAAGATTCTCATCTTTCTCTAATGTCCTGCAAATCTTGATTAAAATTTTGTATAGTGGCATGGCCTGCCCTAATTTATAATGCATGCTTCTCAAAGAACAATCTATGTTTTCACTATCCTAGGTAGTTCTATCCTTCATTTCATATTCTTTAAAGAAGAAGAAAGAGAAGGAGAAGATGGAGAAGGACAGGGAGGGTAGGGAGGAGAAGAGGGAGAAGGAGAAGGAGGAGAAAGAGAAGGGGAGAAGGGGCAAAGGATAAGGGGAAAAACAGGAGAAGGAGAAGGGGGAGAAGGGAGAGAAGTGGGTAAAACGTGCAGAGGGTGGTAAATGCAGTGGCATATTCAGGTGTTGCACCACGAGGAAAAGGACTGAGCAGCAGAAGGCTGTCTCTCATAAGCAGAGATTAGCCTAGACTCGACCCTCTCTACAGGACACATCATGAAAACTCATACTGTCTGTATGGGATTTTGGGATCTGAGAAATGAGACTTCCATAGAGTCAATTATTTTATTTTATTTTATTTTATTTTATTTATTTTTTTATTTTATTTTTAAGATTTTATTTATTTATTTGACAGAGAGAAAAACAGCAAGAGAGGGAACACAAGCAGGGGGAGTGAGAGAGGGAGAAGCAGTCTTCCCTCCAAACAGGGAGTCCGATGTGGGACTCAATCTCAGGTCTCCGGGATCATGACCTGAGCCTAAGGCAGTCACCTAACCAACTGAGCCACCCAGGCTCCCCGAGGCACTACACATTTTATGATTTTCATCACTTCTGCTAATAGGAAGACAGACAAATGTCCAACGGCTATGAAAAGTTGCTCAATATCACTAATCATTGGAGAAGGCAAATCAAAACCACAACAAAATATCATTTCTGATTTTGTTGGGATGGCAAGTATAAGATCAATCCAACAAGGAGTTTTAGGTGAGGATATAAAAAAACTTATAAAGCATGTCTATGGCCAATAGGAATGAGAAAGGGAGAAGCAGGTTTCCTGTCCAGCAGGAAGCCTGATGCAAGGCTCGATCCCAGGAACCTGAGATCATGACCTGAGCAGAAGTCAGATGCTTAATGACTAAGCCACCCAGACGCCCCTTAATTATCATTTGATCAAAGCAAAACCAAACAACAACAACAAAATGTTCCTCATCGATACAGCTAGGCTTTTTTCAGCAATAACAAATATTTATTCTTACATATAAGAGGTAAGTTCCTCATATCTAATACAATTTGGTTTCTCAATGTGACCCTAGGAAATAGGTACAATCTTTATCATCAATTTTTATTTTAGGAAAATGAAACCAAGAGGTACTAAGTAACAATGGAAAAGTGTGTTTAAGATGATGGAGGACAAGTTCTAAATCAGGAGTGGACACCAGAGGGTCATGGGGGTGCTGCTGAGGTAGCCATGCGCACTCAGAAGAGAACAAATTCTCTGTGTCTGGAGCCCCAGAGAGACAAGTGACCATGGGGGAGCTGCAGAGATGGACAGCAGTCTGATCATCCAGACCCTCTCATCAGGCTGGCCAAAAGTCTGGTGATTTATTAGGAAGTTCTGGACTTTTCAGAAATTATCAGGACAAGAAGAGTAAAAGGATGAATTTCAAGAGTGCTTTCTTCCTGCACAGTCCCCAAGATCACTTTCCCTCTCACAAGTCCAGATAAGGACTCTTGTCTCAACTGGCTCTCTCCAGGAGCTTGGGCTTTTATAAATAGGGAAAGCAAATTTCCATCTCACAGGCTTCTCTGGAAGAAAAGAAGAAGATATTTTCTATTTCTGAAAAAAAAACCAAAAAACAAAACAGGTATTCTGGCTCACCTTGGCAAGATAGAAAAGTCAAAACTACAGAATAGAAAGATGAGAGTAATTCAGCCTGGAACAATAATGACCCCTTCAAGAAACAAACAAGGCTCTCGGTGTTCCTAAGTCTCCCTTTTACAGTGGCCATGCCACCCCCAGATGCAGTGTAACTCCCTTCTGCAGAAAGCATACAAGCTGGCTCTCTGGTGAGTTCAGAGCATCTTCAGAGCCACAAATGAAACTCATCCAAACACATTCAGTCTGTTCCTCCCAAACTTCCTGCCCTTTGCCTTCACAAACTGGCCCACAGACTTTTAGGCTGAAGTGGTGAGGTCTTGCAAGTGGAGATCAGATGCAGATATGGGCAAGATTCACTGGCCAAGCCAGGAAACTAGTCTTCACAAGGGAGTTTCCCTACAGGAACTGGGTAAAAATGAAACTTAAAATCTGAGAAGGGGAAATGAAAGAAAGGAAGCAGAATGGAAACTTACAAAACAATAACAGTGAGAGGGCAGGATGGGTGCAAGGAACGGGTACGTTCCAGGACCTGCACCAGCTTGGCACCCAGTCACTGCATTCTTATTCCTACCCTGGCTTACTCCAGCAAGAATATCTGAGTAACAAAAAATGTGAAGTACAACGATACAACCTGAATTCCCAGCATTTCAATTCACTCCTATAATTATTTGTTGAGCTTATGCTATATTTGAAATGCCCAAATTCTGAGACCCCCCAAAAACGACCACCAGAGTCCAGAGTCCAAGCCAAACGGCAAGGGTCGTTTACTGCGAGTTCTAACCTGGACCTCCGCGCACTCGTTACCAGTGACGCTAAGAGGCCCCTTACAGCAGATTTTACAGCTTTTTGTAGATAGGCACAAACAAGTTTGGGATTTTCGCGGTACTTGGACTCTTATTGGCTGACATTTAAATTTGAATACCAGCATGATCTGATTGGTTCCTGCACTTATTAACTGAAACCACGGAGGAACACTCCCTCCTGCAACACACAGCATGAAAGGGGGAAGGGTGAGTCTTTCAATGTAGCCACATTCCTGGAGCCAAATGGCCATTTTTTCTTGTTCTCAGATCTGAAGGCGCGGAGAGAAGGGCCGTGTGATTACAGGGTGGCTATAGGAGGGCTGCTAGTGTTTTTCAACTTTCTTAGGGTCTCGCAAGCGAGTGTACAGAAGCCAGGTGGCTGTTAGGGGTATATTTTTTACGCTTCTCATATTCAAGCCCCAGGCAAGCCACAAAGGATAAAATAATGATCTGGAAAGGCCTGGCATCTGAACTCTTGCAATGCAGACAGTTATGGGAAAGAAAATCAGTTATAAAGCTCTGTAAATATGAGCAGACATAGTGACTATCAGCCATCATCATTGTGAATAGTAAAAATCAAATTTAAAAGTTTCTTCAGTGTGAGCCTATGGAAAAAAAATTTTCCAAAAATGTCATTGAATCTTAGGAATATACCAGTTAACTATCAGTTTCTATTTCTTATGCAGGCAGGTCAGAAAATGAAAGGTTGTGGAAATTAACCAGGGTAGGATCAAGCCAGTGCCTTGTTACCCAGCCACTAGGAGGCAGGCGACAACAGGGAGGTTAATACATGGTATTAATGAGGTTAATACATTAATACCATTAATACATTAATACATTAATACATTAATACCATGTATTAACCTCAAGCATAATCTTTTACTGAATAACACACCCCCATAATTTTTCTACCTTTCCCCATTTCCTTTGGGAAAAAATTATCCCCTTTAACCTTAGCCAAAGGCAGGACTGAAATATCTTGTATTTCCTTATTTCCTACACACACTTTTGTGCCGTGTGTCTATCTAGTTCTTGTTCTGATGGCATGTTCTAGGAGGGGCAGTTGCATGACAGTGGAAGCCCCACCACGGACCCCTGACTGGCAGAATTGCCGAGCACAGCAAGCTTCACACAGGAGCCGATGTGAGACCCTGTAGGGCAACTGGGAAACCAATGTTTGGTGAATTAAAGCACAGAAATTTTGGTTTGTTTGTAACCCACAGAAATGTAAGGTAATTGGGGCGCCTGGGTGGCTCAGTTGTTGGGCGTCTGCTTTCAGCTCAGGTCATGATCCCAGAGACCTGGGATCGAGCCCCACATTGGGCTCCCTGCTCGGCGGGAAGCCTGCTTCTCCCTCTCTCACTCCCCTTGCTTGTGTTCCCTCTCTGGCTGTGTTTCCCTCTGTCAAATAAATAAAATCTTTAAAAAAAAAAAAAAAGTAAGGTAATTGTGGCTAAGAAACACCTTTTGAATCACTTACAGCCACGAGGTAGGAACTAAAAATCATGCATAATCCCTGAGCCCCACTGAAGTAAGTTTTTCATCACAATGAATAAACTTGTGATGCTTTCCAAGTACGATCATAATCATCTAAATTTTGGACAAATTACATTCTAAGAACTGCCATTTTTTTAATCACCTTTGTTTTAAAGATTTTATTTATTTATTTGACACAGAGAGAGATCACAGATAGGCAGAGAGGCAGGCAGAGAGAGAGGAGGAAGCAGGCTCCCTGCCGTGCAGAGAGCTTGATGTGGGCCTCCATCTCAGGACCCTGAGATCGTGACCTGAGCTGAAAGCAGAGGCTTTAACCCACTGAGCCACCCAGTCACCCCAAATCACCTTTGTTTAATAATACTATCGTCCACTATCCTTCCTCATGCAGCCCTTACCCCAAACAACATAAGTTTTAAGAAGGCAGGAAGGGAACTTTTCTCTGTTGTTCCTTTTTGTCTTAGATCTATTACAAGGCGCTGCACACAAGGAATGATATCTTTTTATTAACATATAATGTATTATTTGCTTAGGGGTTCAGGTCTGTGATTCATCAGTCTTACACAATTCACAGCACTCACCATAGGCCATACCCTTCCCAATGTCTATCACCCAGCTCTGCCAGGTCTCCCACCCTCCCCCACTCCAGCAGCCCTCAGTTTGTTTCCTGAGATTAAGAGTCTCTTCTGGGGACACCTGGGTGGCTCAGTTGGTGGCTCAGGTCATGATCCCGGGATCCTTGGATCAAACCCCATATCGGGCTCCCCGCTCTGTGGGAAGCCTGCTTCTCCCTCTCTCACTCCCCCTGATTGTGTTCCCTCTCTCGCTGTGTTTCTCTCTGTCAAATAAATAAATAAAATCTTAAAAAAAAAAAAAAAAAAAAAAAAGAGTCTCTTACAGCTGATCTCCCTCTCTGGTTTCATCTTGTTTCATTTGTCTGTCCTTCCCCTATGATCCTCTGTCTTGTTTCTCAAATTCCTTATCAGTGGGATTGTATGGTAATTGTCTTTCTCTGATTGACTTATTTCACTTAGCATAATACCCTCTAGTTCCATCCACATTGTTGCAAATGGCAAGATTTGGGGTTGGGGGGAGTTTTTTGTTTTGTTTTGTTTTGTTTTGTTTTGATGGCTGCATAGTAGAGAATGATATTTGAATCGAAAGACACACAGTTATTCAGCTCTAATATTTTAATGGCATTGAACACGCTCTAATGATAATCGTGGCTCTGTTCCACTTTTCCCTTGCAGTCCACATAACTGCTGTGGTGCATGTGAATTCTGATATGAACATCGATATCAGCGCCTGTGAAGAATGTGAAACAATAATTTGTCTTCTCTGTTTTGTTTTTAAGGTTTACTCAGCTACTTATCCCAATGCCTGTTGTTTAAGCATTCTGTACCAGCACAATGGAACCACATTACTTCCTGTGGCCTGTGCTTTTTTCAAACTGAAAACGAAAGTTAAAGTTCATGGGCCCAAGATGGGAGACCTTTCATTTAGATTCCTCCCCAGCAGGAGATGTAGGAAATGGAGGGGGGACACAAAACCCTAAGGAGGACTTTTTATTCTCTGGTCCCCAAGAGCACATAGTAGGCTGAAATGCAGATCACAGCAATGGGATGAGCTCCAGAGACAGACTTTGGGTGGTGGGAGAAGCAAGGTTCATTCAGATTTCCAACCATAAGCGTATGTTTGCTTGTACTGACAAGCGCTAATTTCTTCACTGATTTCTCCCACCTTAAATCTGATGTCTCAGAGGTGGTTCCAGGGACATCAGCCAGAGCCATTCTCCTACCCTCCCCCGCTCACTCTCTCACCCTCTCCTGGGTCTCTGATTCCCGCCCACATTTTCCAGGTGAATTTTTTGTTATCTCTTCTCAGACAAGCTCAAAAACATCAGGTCTTCTCTGTAAGTGTCATTTTCAAATTATAGATTGAGCCAAGGATTTACAGCCCAAAGCTGCTCTATCTCAACTTACTCGGAAATGCATAATGGGTACTGGGGTTTCAGTTTTGGACGTAAGGGAGTTCTGGAGGGCTAAAGAGAAGAGTTCCTGATTAAAAAGTCAGCCTTTACAGCCCATACTGACAGTCACCTCTTCACATTCCAGAAGCTCTTGCCCTTACACGAACTTCTCACACGGTCTGGAGGGAAAGCTTAGGTGTTTGGAGCCCAGAATGTGAGGTCAAATCAGAGATTCAAAAGGAATAAAAGATAGATATGGGATTTGTAGGAGGCATGAAAAAGGAAGAAGTATTAGGAACTCATGTTCTTGGGCCTCACAATCAACTCATCCACCCTTCTGTTCACACCCCATAAAAACACACGCACACCCGGAGCTCTGCACTCCCCTCCAATTGTCAGCAAGATGTACAGAGCAAAAATACACTATCCCCAAATCACATCTACTGTACATTCCTGCCTTCACTACCATATCTTGTATCATCCTTTCTCCTTTCTGACCTGTGATAATGAAAAAAGGGACAACCACTTTGATAAACCTCTGGCAGTTTGTTATGAAATAAAATATGCTTTAATTCTAAAAACCAGTAAGTCAATTTACAGTATTCACTCAAAAGGGATGAGCGGTTTGGATTTTTCAGGGGCGGACAGGGAAATCTCATCAAGGCGTGCATGAAGAACCACTGCAGAAACAACTCTGGAAGAAAGGAGGGGAGAACCTGCTTTTCTTCATTTCTGGGGATTGTCAGAGCCCAGCAGCTCACTGGGGAGAATGAGGCAAACCCAGAGACACCAAAGTTTGGCCTAAGACATTGTTGAGAAATCCCACAAAGTACTCTGGACTCGTCCCATATTGCCATGAATAATAATTGAGTAAAGCTAGGCAAACAGAAGGAGACTTCCAATGAAATAGAATTACTGCAGAAACAGGGGAGGATATTAACTTTTCATTAGTATATTCAGTTAAATAAGCTATTATAATTATAAAATAAGGCAGCTATGAAGGTGATAAGAAAAAACTCTTATAATGCTAAAATATTTATTTTACAACCAGATAAAATTCTTTTAAAAATCTGTACTTAAGCAAGTTATTCTATTAGTTAAGAAAAAGCAAAGGCAATAATTTTGAAAATAATCTGTGTTTTTTAAATAATTTTATTTCGAAGTCACAGGTAAAGGGAAACAGAAAAATAACACACGTCATTCTAAATCACTGCTCATGTGTTAGGAAATGATAACAATTATTTAAATTATTCTGTTATTTAATTTTCACCATAACTTATCAAGTAATTTTCATTACTTTTTATTAAAATGAGAAAGCATCTCTCATAAAATTTAGTTTATTTGATAAGGGTCAATATGTGGCAACACCAGAATTATAATAAAAATCCTCCTTTTATATAGGAAGAGCAATACTACATGATCTCACTTATATGCAGGACCTGCAACAGTTACACTAGGAAGTAGAGATAGGATGGTGGTTGTCGGAGGCTGGGTGGAGGAGGAAGTGGGGAGACACACACACACACACACACACACACACACACACACACACACACACACAGGCAGTGATAACCATGTAGAGGTGATGCATATGTTTATTAGCCTGATTGTGGTGATCATTTCACAACATAAACATGTATTCAACCATCTAGCTGTATAGCTTAAAAATACAATTTTTCTATATTGAGGATATCTCAAAGCTGTTAAAAAACTGAAAACAGGGGCACCTGGGTGGTTCAGTTGGTTAAGCGACTGCCTTCGGCTCAGGTCATGACCCTGGAGACCCAGGATCAAGCCCCACATCGGGCTTCCTGCTCAGCAGGAAGCCTGCTTCTCCCTCTCTCACTCCCCCTGCTTGTGTTCCCTCTCTGGCTGCATTTCTCTCTGTCAAATAAATAAAATCTTAAAAAAAAAAATTAAAAAAAAAAAACTGAAAACAAGTCTACATATGAAGGGGTGTGTGTGTGTGTGTGTGTGTGTGTGTGTGTGTGTATCAAAAGCAGAACTGGAATAGTCTTGACAGTGGTAGCCAGGACCTGAAAAATGGGAGAAATTGAGGAAAGTATACAAGGCATGTCTCTGTAATATTTCTTACAAATGTATATGAAGTTACAGTTATCTTTTATTTTTTTTTAAATGTTGACAATTTTGGAAATTCTTCTCTTGGGTACAAGTTTCCCTTTGGTTTTGCATCCTTGGCTGAGCTTGCTTCCAGGTTGCAGTCAGGGCGTGGGCAGAAGCATGAGTATTGAGAAACCTGTTGGGTTTTCCAGAGGATTGGGTACCGGGCTCAAGAGAGACAAATGAAGAAAGGAGAGGTTGCAGAACTGGGCAGGGGCCCTTCCATCAAGCCTCCTTTACACAGGTGAAGGGAGCACTGGAAATTTCTCCATAAGATCACAAACCCACACTATATATTTACAAGTACAAGAAGCAAATGGATCAGCTTTCCTAGATCCCTCTGGCTTTAAGATCATAAAGTCTCCTCCCTTCCCTTTCTCTCCTGAAACAGGGCAGCCAGAGATGTCATCTGCCGTCCCTGACTACAGAAGTGACCCAGATGCTGGGCCGTCAAAAGGAGTATTGCCTCGTATACTTTGGACACCTGTATTTCATAATTTTCCACACCTTAATTATTATGATCCTATCACATTTTCTGCTACTTCTAAAAGATGTTTTTATATTCCTCATATTATTCCCTGTTGCAATGGGGTAATAGAAGACAGAGGTCAAAGGGAACATTTAAAAGATCAATTTCCTCCAGTTTCCATAGATGAGTCCTGAGATACAGAGTGGTGTGCGTGTGCACGTCACACACACACAGAGATTCTAGAAATATTCATCTTGGAATCCTTTGTGTCGTCAAAGGTCATCCAAATGAAGCAGATAGAGTTCTGGGGACAAGCAGATGAGAGCAGATACTGCTTAACCAGACAGCCCACTTTTTTTCTTCTAGCTCTGAACATAGTCAAAGAGCAGGAAATAAAAATGTTAAAAGACATGGGGCTCCCACCAAGCCCCAAATGAACATCCATTGTAAAGATAACTCCCCTCCAATCTCACTGAAGGAGGAGAGCAAGATTTTCCTCTTCCTTCCTGAGAACTTTCAAGTAACTACAAAAGGAAAGCTGATCAGGCAAGCAAAACACTTACTGGCACCATTTTTAATAATTCCCACAATTGTACCTCTTACTGTATCACTCTGAATAATAACTTTTTAAAACTAGGCAAATAGCCTAAATCAAAATTCAATTTCAATGAAATAGTATTACTGCAGAAAAATGAAAAAGAAAAAAAGACTACACAGCTGTACAAAAAACATTAGCTAAAATTTAAAGAAATTATAATTCTTTAACCAAGTTATTTTATTTCTTAACACAAAACAAGGGTACTAGTATTGTAATTAAGCTAATATGTATTCTAAAAATCATTTATTTTAGTCAGAATGAGAGGGGAAATAAGATCCCTTATGTACTAGAAAATATTCTGTTGGTTAATTTTCACAGTTCTACATCAGGTACATTTCTTTTTTCTTTTTTCTTTTCTCCTTTCTTTCTTTCTTTCTTTCTTTCTTTCTTTCTTCTTTCTTTCTTTCCTTCCTTCCTTCCTTCCTTCCTTCTTTCTTTCTTTCTTTCTTCTTTCTTTCTTCTTTCTCCCCCCCTTCTTCTTCTTCTTTTACAAATGAGAAAACTGAATCCCATAGAATTTCATGAGACACTGACACAGCTTATTTTTTTTAGAAGCAAATATTTATTAATAAGACACTCAGGGGTGCATGGATGACTTAGTAGGTTAAGATTCTGCCTTCGAAACTGGAGGACGGTGGCAGAAGGAAAGCAAATGGGAACTAGGGTAATCTAGGGAGGGAAATGAAACAACAGAGATTTTGGACACAGAAACAAACTGAGGGACTTGGAGGGAGGGGGGTGGAGGGATGGGAGAGCCTGGTGGTGGGTACTGGGGACACCTAAAGCGTGGAGCACTGGGTGTGGGGAATGGGGAATGAATCTTGAAACACTGGGAAAAAAAAAAAAAATTAGTAACAATAAAAAAAAAAAAAAGATTCTGCCTTCGGCTCAGGTCATGATCTCAGAGTCTTGGGGTGCAGACCGACGTCCCCACGGCGGGCTCCCTGCTCAGTGGGGAGTCTGCTTCTCCCTCTCCCTCTGCCAGTCCTCCTGCTCTTGCTCTTTCTTGCTCTCTCTCAAATAAATAACTCTTTTAAAAAAACAAAAAAATAAAACACTTAGATGTTTATACTTACTAACATTTATTTTCTTACAGTGATCCTAAATATGGAGCAGTTTTCACACCAAGATGATTTCAAGAAAATAAACACAGCATTTATGTACATTATTCAGGGTTACATGGCTTGTGTGGAGACACAGGACAGGAACCCAGACACCCTGGACACAAAACTACCACTCCTTGTTATTAATTTTGATATTTTCTCCTGAATGAAGAGTGATCAAATGGAGAGAATAAAGGCAGCAAGGAAAAGATGGGGAGAATGGCACAGATAAGCTCAGAGCCTCAGCTACACCCAGGGCAAGAGGCACTACAAAGAAATGAGCAGGGGTGTAAGAAGGTTCAAGAGCTTGGTGAGCATAGCATATGGGGTCATTACATTTCATAGGGTTGAAATATGGAAAAGCTTCCTGAGAAAAGGAACATGAACAGAATTTATAGTTGAGAAACCCGTGGTTGTGGCATTGAAAAATGAGACAGTGCCAGCCTCAGAATCTAGGAAAACGCCAACACAGTGGGGACAGACAGGGTCAGGATTAAGGTAAAAGGACCAGAGAAGGATGACTCCTCAAAAGCATTGCATTCAAATTGATGTGGCACCTTTTAATGCAGTAGTCGTATTTGGTTGAAACCTAGAGTAAGTGTGTTGATTATTTCAATCATGTCTAACATGAAATTTCATATTGGGTTCTGGGCATTTTCCTTCATATATCTCTAGGATCTATCTCCCAATAATCTCAGTTTCATGGGACTTCCCCAATCCAATAACCAGGGAGACCAGGACACATTAATTGTTATTAAATGCATTATTTGGTTGCCAGCAGCACCCACATCTCGTTTGTCTTTGATGTATAGAAAGAGGCAGCATATGTTGTACTTTGGAGATGATTTGGAGTCATGTGAGCTGCAGAAAAATTGGGGCTGGGCAAGAGACATGACATAGCTTCATATTTGACACCGTGAGAGGGATCTTGGGAATAACTTGAGTTAGAACTGGGAAGAATTTTGTTCTGTTCTTGGGGACAGGTATAATACTACAGAAGCCGAGTACATATGTATGTGTTAGAAGGGAAAACATGGGTGTTGGAACATGAGACCTACCAGGAATGAAAAATTCTGAAAGGTGATGAGAACCAAGTGGCTTGGTGACACTGATTTCTCCTCACCTCAGTGGCACTACATGTATCAGCTCTCAAATAATAAAAAACCATAATCAATACAAGCAAAGGAGGCAGCCCTGATCTCTTGCCCTGAAGTATAGGGGAAGGATTGGGGACTATGGCGAGGTAGTGAACTGGTAGAGGAGAGTGTGCCTCAGACACCTGGCCACTCCCTACTAAATATGACAATATCATCATGTGATTCCCTTTGTCTTCTCTCTCCATACCTAGAAATTGTGCCCTTTTCTCCATTTAGCCCCTTCCCACAAGACTCCCACAGCCCCTTACTTGCTCCAGCACTCCTTACCTCTAAACACTTGTATTATCATTTTCAGATCAAGAATACTGGGCACTTTCCTTTGTTCCTTGAGAAAAGTTTTTTGTTTCTTCAGAGTGAAGTTCTTACTCCTAAGGATGACAAAAATTGAACCCCATACTTCTGATTTTTTGTCCTAACTTCCTATTCACCCCATTGAAGAGCTTGAACCCTTCTCCCCAGAGACCATGAGAAAGAGGAGAGCAGGCTCCTGACCTTGGAGCCAGAAGAAATGTGTTCATGTCCACATTCCTAGTTACCCTCTGTGTGACCTTGGGAAAGTCTTGACTTCTCAGAGGCACAGTTTCCTCCTTCCAAAATTAAATCATCAACCTCTCCCTCTCTATCACCTAGAAATTATATGAAATAATGGATATAACAAAACAAAACTTTGGTACTTTGGAAAAAACTTCATGTGTGGAAAAGTCAGCACATGGATGCGGGTTCCCAGCACAGATGATCAGAAAGTAAGGTTGCAGAACCCGGATCCTGGATATTTGGACCATATCACGTGTGGGCATATTGTCTG
The DNA here is from genome assembly GCA_004023965.1 of Spilogale gracilis. Classification (NCBI taxonomy): domain Eukaryota; kingdom Metazoa; phylum Chordata; class Mammalia; order Carnivora; family Mephitidae; genus Spilogale; species Spilogale gracilis. Next base: position 75,795 of record PITA01008361.1, read on the forward strand.
GGGAGGACTAAGATCTTTAAACTCTGCCCCCTAGAAGGGAGGCCCTCAGAATAACATCTGAACTTTCAAGTGTTCTGGGAAAATATGCAAATACTCAGAACAGAAGACATGAAGACCAAACTAATGATGGCCTGAATTTCATGCGTTTGGAAAAAGCTTAATGCTGTCAGGTAGGTGTGCAAATTTAGACACAAAATGTTACCTTTCCATTCCGGCTTCTAGGCTTCTAAAGTATGGGATCGAGATGGGTCACTTGTGTGTACTAGAGCCAAAATATACCATGAAATTCAAGTCTGTTTTTGGAAATATAAACAGAGCCATATAGAAGTTCCCTTCTATTTCCAGGGTAGATGTTTAAAAGTAGGGAAATTTTCTCCAATTCCAGGTACTTGGTAGATAAAGGAGACATATACTTCCAACGATATGCCGAGCAGCTATGAAATATAACTTCCTGAGTTAGACACGGGCATGTAGGGTGACTAAAATTTATGAAGTCACAGGGCTCTGCCAGCCCTTACCCCCAGTACTGCTACTAGGGCAAACTGTGACTTCCAACCACCCCCGTTCCCTCCCATAGAATCTGGTCCATTCTCAATAGTTACAGAACACTCAGACCACAATTTGTGAACAGAATTTTAGCATATAACTGCACTCAAGTTGTCCTGCCCTGAGAGATGTTTTATTCTAATTGATCACCACAGAACTCTAATGACTTTAAACCTCTTTCACTGCAAATAAGGACTATCTCTGATCCCCCATACATACCTTTCCATAATGTGATCCACATCCTAGGGAGAAAAGGGAAGAAATGAGTCAAGAGGTAATAGAAACTCACCACTAACAAAGCTTCATCACATCCCCACCAACCCCGTGGTAGGAGTAAAGATGGTCCCAGTGTGAGAGCGAATAAGTAAAAATAAGACCCAGGCTGATCATTCTTAAGACTCATGTGAGGTTGTCAGATTTCCTATAAAGTAGAAAGAGCTTTGAGTCTTGTGAGATTATAGCATGAAGCTTCTAGTATCTGGAAATGAGACTTATTTATGAAGAAAACAACAGTTCTGTAGTTTTTTCCTAAATGCATGAGATGGTTTGAATAATGCAACGCTTCTTTCATTTATTAAATAAAAACATAAAGTGATACACTATTATTTGCCAAACATCAAGACAGGCTTTGGAGAATCAAAGATGAATAAATAATAATAATATTCCTCAAGAAGTTTACATGGCTTTGCAAAGGATACAAGCCAATATATTATTAGATGTTTTTCAACTCTCTCCTCATTTTACACACTATCTACAATTTACCTTGTCCACTCTCCTAAATTCAACACACACGTAGGTGCATTTGATTTCCAGCTCTTTGTTTTTGCTTAGTTTTGTCTCTTAGATGCACTTTAACATAGTCACAGGAACTAGTAGGTTAGGAAGTCTAATACATAACTTACCATTCCCCAACCAACTGTCTCCTCTCTTATAATCTATTATAATCTTATAATCTACTGTTACCAATATCCATTCAATCACTGTCCTAAAACTACAAGTTTTAGGTGCACTTCAGGCTCTACTGAGCAACTTAATCCACACTTTTTTTATTATTGTTTTTATTTTTTAAGTTTTTATTTAAAATTCCAGTTAAGTAACAGTGTGATATTCATTCAGTTTAGTCCACATTATTTTTTATTTATTTTTTAATAAAAATTTATTTTATTTTTTGTTGTTCCAAGATTCATTGTTTATGTCCCACACCCAATGCTCCATGCAATATGTGCCCTCACCAGTTTTTAGTCATCTGATTTTCTTTATCATCACAAGCATTGTTTTGGTTGTGTGAACAAATATCTACCAATATATTTGGTTTCCTTTACCTCAACCTTACTTCTTTCATGTCACCAAGAGCTAGGCCAACAGGTGGGTCGACAAGGGCAAAAAAAAAAAAAAAGGTTTTGTCCTCTCTATTAGGACTTTTATGTTGTATATGACAAGAAACAAAACCAGATTAAGTAGAGAAAAGGATTTGGTGGGGCAATTATAACTTTAATCAAAGCTGAATTTTGAAGCTCAAACCCTATCATCAGGATCTGGGCTATGTCCTCCAAATTCTATTTATTCCCTCTCTATTGACTTTACTCCCAGTTCACAAAGGAAAAATGAATCTCCTGATATAAACTCCAGAAGAAAAAAGAACTTCTCTTCCAAGTTAAAAACAATAACAATAAAAACAACAACAAAAACAACAACAACAAAACACAACTGGAAAACAAAACCCAAAAAGCTCTTATGCCTGCATATCATCATTCTGTACTGGATCAGGGGTCCATATGAAAGCATCCCTGTGTTGGAGCTGGAAGGAAATGAAGCAATGTTGGAGGCAAGTTTCTGTATCTTACTGGAATTAATTTAGTATTAATCTGAAGTAGACCATGATAGGGTAAGATGCATACTATAATCACTAGAACAACTACTAGGGAGGAAAAAAAAAACCCTAAAAAACAAACAACAACAACAAAACCCACAGAAATTGTAAAAGTTAACATTTTATACTAGAAACAAACTACATCAACACTAGCACTAAATGTTACTGTCCTAACACCCCTGTTAAAAGGCAATGATTGTTGGACTGGATAAAAATCAAGATTCAACTATTGCTATCCATAAGAGACAATTTTGGATCCAAAGACATGAATATGGCCAAAGTAAGAAGATAGAAAAATACACACCATGCAAGCAGAAATCATAAATAGCTCAAGTGTCTACATTAATATTACACAAAATAGATGTTAAGAGAATAAAAATTATGAGAGAAAGAGTGGGAAATTTCAGAATGATAAAAGGTTCAGCACATCAAGAAGGGATGTAACGATTACAAATGTAAATGTACCCAACAGCAGAGCTTCAAAATACACAAAGCAAAATGGAAAGGATTAAAAAGAAAAAATTGATTGTAGATTTTGACAGCTCACTCTAAATGACTGAAAGAATACTTGTATGAAAATCATCCAAGATACAGAAGACATGGATGATCCTACTGACCAATATGATCTGACAGACATCTATAGACTATTTTATCTAATAAATGCAGAATATACATTCTTCTCAAATTCACATGGAAAAAGTTTCTGGACATACAGTATTTTAGTTCATAAAACAAGCATCAATACATTTAAATACGGAAAAAATATGTGTTTCCTGATTACAAAGAAATTATATTTGAAGTTCACAGCAGAAGAAAAAGTAAGAAATCAAGTGTTGTTAAATTAAATGGCATTTACCCAAAAAATACAAAAATACTAATTCAAAGGGATACATGCACCCCAATGTTTCCAGCAGCATTATCTACAATGGCCAAATTATGGAAACAACACAAGTGTCCATCAACTGATGACTGATAAAGATGTGGTGTATAATATATTATGATCTATAATAATTTATTTATGTCTTTATATATATAAAGAAGATGTGGCATATATGTGTGTGGGGGGAAAGATAGATGATAGACAGACAGATAGAGATACATATACCATTAAATATCATTCAAAATCTTGCCATTTGCAACAACATGGATGGAGCTAGAGAGTATTCTGTTAAGCAAAGTCAGTCAGTCAGACAAAGGCAAATATCAGATGATTTAACTCATGTATAATTTAAGAAACAAAACAAATGAACAAAGGGAAAAGATAGAGACAAACCAACAAACAGATAACCACAAAGAACAAACTGATGGTCAGCACAGGGGAGGTGGGTGGGGGCATGAGTTAAATAGGTGATGGGGATTAAGGAATGCACTTGTCCTGATGAGGACCTGGTGATGTGTGGAAGTGTTGATGAATCACTATATTGTACATCTGACACTGATATTACACTGGATGTTAACTAACTGGAACTTAAATAAAAAGTTAAATAAATAATAAAATAAAAAATATATATGGAATATATGTAAATCATTGCATTTATATGATTAAATACTATATCAGAAATGATGGTCTCAAGTAAGTCATCAAAGTTTTCACTTTAAGAAACTAGTAAAAGAATGGCAAACTAATCCCAATACACACAGACACTCGTATTCATGCATGCCTACACATACTTGTGTACATACTAATGTTCATGCATGGATATACACATACACATGCAAAGGAAACAATAAAGATGAGACCAGACACAAATGACATAGAAATGTTAAAAAAAAAAAAAAGCAGGATGCCTGGGTGGCTCACTTGGTTGAGCAGCATCCCTCGGCGTAGGTGGTGATCCCAAGATTCTGGGATCGAGTTGCTCTTGGTCTTCCTGCTCAGTGAAGAGTCTGCTTCTCCCTCTCCCTCTGCCCCTCACCCCCGCTCATGCTGTCTCTCTCTCCCTCTCCCTCAAATAAATAAAATCTTCAAGAAAAAAAAGGGTTTAAAAAATCAATGAAATAATAAAGTCTGTTCTTGAAGCAAATCAATGAAATTGACCAAATACAACTAAACTGTCCAAGAAAAAAGAGAAAAGCGCATCATCAAAATCAGGAATAAAAAAACAACTGAGTGGCTCAGTTGGTTAAGTGACTGCCTTCGGCTCAGGTCATGATCCCGGAGATCCGGGATCGAGTCCCACATCAGGCTCCCTGCTCGTCGGGAAGCCTGCTTCTCCCTCTCTCACTCCCCCTGCTTGTGTTCCCTCTCTGGCTGTGTTTCTCTCTGTCAAATAAATAAATAAAATCTTTAAAAAAAAATTTAAAAAAGGGGACATCATTACTGTGTGTGCTATAGAAACCAGAGGGATTATAAGGGATTTTTTTTTAATATTTTTATTTATTTGACAGAGAGAAACACAGCCAGAGAGGGAACACAAGCAGGGGGAGTGAGAGAGGGAGAAGCAGGCTTCCAGCTGAGCAGGGAGCCCGATGCGGGACTCAATCCCTGGTCTCCGGGATCATGACCTGAGCCGAAGGCAGTCGCTTAACCAACTGAGCCACCCAGGCATCCCTGGATTATAAGGGATTATTATGACTACCTTTATATCTACAAATCAGGCAACTTTAGAGTGGATAAAGCCCTACAAAGACATTTATTATTAAAATCTGACTTAAAAATGGTAAAAAATAAAAGTAATCCTAATACATATTTTCAAATATTATTTCAAGCCTTTTGAAAAAGAAATGCCCAGGATGAGATAGTCTCATGGGTGAATTCTATTGAATATTTAAAGACTAAATAATACTAATACTTCTAATTTGTTTTTTATTTGTTTTTCAGCAAATAGAAAAAGAGGGAGAAAAATCTTAGTTCATTCTATGAGAGGGAAAAAAAGTCTTAGAACATGACGTTTACCGGTCTGTAATCACGCTGAATCGTGAAGAAGTACCTGAGAAGTCCTTAGCATGAAATCCCTGATCACAGAGGCAGACAATGCAAATTCTGCCACTGTCCTGGATCCAATGTGAATTCTGCCGCTGTCAGATTTCCACACTGCACTTGATAAATCAATATGAGATTGTTCCTTGTTATTTATTACTATATCCTCTGACACAGATACAGGAAAGGGGATACTGTAAGGGGAAAGGAACCTTAGTGTTACTACTAGGAAGATCAAAGCACCATGGGTGAGAAGGAAATTCGGTCTTCACTTTCTTCAACTCTCAGATGCTAGGGATTCTTCTTGAGTCTTACCTGCAGCATGTCTACTGTTGAGCCCTGAAGCCGATGTTCCAGTTCCGAAACCAGCTCTCTCAGCAGCAGGCTCTGCTGGGCCAGCTCATCCTCCACTGAAGCCAAGCTATGGAGAAAAGCCTTCTCCTCACTCTCCAGCTTCTGCACAATCTTCAGCTCCTTATAGTCCAGGACACTCTTTAGTTTTTCAAACTGTGCCTGGACACACCTTTTCTCATTTTGTATATGATTCTTCAGGAATGAGAAAGAGAGAGAGGTGGTCGGGCTATCAGGCAGAGACTGGGAGCCAGAAAGAGAACTATTTTCTTTGGAAAGTTCTCACTGGGAAATGAAAGAGAAGCAAGGGAGCAATTCTTGGGGATGCCGACTTTTCCCATTATTTTTCCTCCATCACATTCCAAAATAATGGTCTCAAGTTTGCATTATTGAAGCCAGCCTGAGCCCAAACAGGTTTCTTGGGTGTGGCTCTGCTTTCATACAGCCCTCCAGGACAACCGAGTTCTCTTTGCTTTACTCCTGACCCAACCGCTCACCCTCAGCTGAAAGTGGAATAATACGGACAGAACCATGAGTCACTGCTAACTGTCAAAGTCAAAGGAGGATCAAAGACTCAAAATCACAACAGGAATTTAACACAGAATTCACTAGCCATCCTCTATGTGAATACCTACCTCCCTTTAAACATCTGTCTTCATTTATAACATGTTCACTTTTCAGCCCCCACCTTTATTAGGGAAAGGATAAAGAAGAGGGCTAACCAAATGACTTTTGGACATATCTATGGGGGGGGGCGGAGAGGAAGAGACCTCCTTGTGACCTACACCCAAGGTCCTGTCTCTATATATGTTTGGCTAACTCCCTTAGGAAGTATTCCCTCCTACCTTCCAGGAAGCTCTCTGTTCTCTGAGGGTAGCTTCCAATGCCTCTGCTTCCTGCTGCTCCTCCCAGACCTTCTGCAGAGCTGTCTGGAGCTTCTCCTGTGAGAGAGGAGTTACACCAGAGTCAAGCTGTCAGATTTCTCAGCATCAGCATAGAGGATAAATGGAGAAAATATCAGGCCAGTATCCAAAAAAGACTAGAGTTTACAGAATCAATGAGAACAGCAGTTAGTATCTATGACTTGGAAGAAAACCTGATGTGGTAAACGTGTTCTTTAAGATGTAAGTGATGAGCTCTGGGTGTTATATGCAACTAATGAATCGCTGAAAACTACATCAAAAACTGATGACATACTATATGTTGGCTAACTAAACAAAATAATAAAAAAGTATCTTTTCAATATATACATAAATAATCACTTTTTAAAATATAAATGTATTAATTATATTGAGAGAATTGCATTCTACTCAGAAAACTATATTAAAAGATTTTCCTGTATTTAATTATACTTGTGTTTAAAAAATGAACCAAAAATCAAGGAAAAAAAGACGCAGATGATAGACGTCACCATCCCCTCATCAAAAAGAGGACTGATTCTGTTTGTACTGTTAGAACAAACCAAGCCCTGCAGCAAAGAAACAACTTACATCTCCCCCTACCCTCCTGTTCAGTGGGGCGATGACGGTCTCTCTTGGGTACTACATCTCCACCTGTCTAGCACAAGGTACAAAAGTATCTACTTTTGACTCAATTTGCATTGTAGGTTTATCCTTTTGTAATTTAATGGAATGCACAAAAATGTTCTTCAGACAAAAAAAAAATTTTAAAGTGTTCTTCAGGCAAAAATTTTTTTACAAATGTTCTTTGTAAGACCTTTGGAAGGTGAGAAGAGAAAGAAAAGATATCACAGGCCTCTGGTCTATAATGACAAGGTAATTAAAGTTGAATGCAAAATGGAGAGTTCGCATGTGTTCCGTCTATCCTGTCCTCTTACCTGGTACTCCTGGACAGCCTCCTCCACGGGAACTGTTTGGTGACCACGGTGCTCCTGAGACCGTTCGCAAACCCAGCAAATAACCTTCCCATCCTTCTTACAGAAGAGCAAGAGCTTCTCTTCATGGCGCTCACAGAGATTTCTCTCCTGCCTGTCCTCAGAGCTCACCTTGACCTCTAGGAGCCGCTCTACTATGTTGGCCACATGCCAGTTAGGCCGCAGTTCCCCAGAGCCGTAATCAAGTCCACACACAGGGCAATTGCTGCTCTTCCCTCCTTGGCTTGTCACAGACTTCTCGTTCTCTGCAGCGATGCAGGCTTGGCAGAAGCTGTGGCCACAGTCCAGGCTCAGGGGTTCCTTCAGGAGATCCAGGCAGATGGGGCAGGTCACCTCCTCCTTTATGTTTGTCAGGAGTTTAAAAGCCATAGCAGCTGCTCGCTTGTTCCTATCTCTCCTGACCTCAGTGGCTTTTCTTGCTCACAGATACCTGCATGATTGGGAAGGTTACAAGAGGGCAGAGTTGGAAAGGTAAGAATAAAATTATACTAATTCTGTAAAAATCAAGGACAAGCCCAAATCATAATATTGAAGGACAAGAAAGAAAAGGTAGAAAAGGGAGGAGTAGGGGACCCCATTTCAACCGGTCCCCTGAATTTGGCTGGATAGCTACCAAACCATTCTGAACATCCATGAAATCAGCTTGAGACATAAGAATACAATGGGATCTCCTCTTCCTCTCAAACTCTCTCTCTTTGCAGATGACATGATACTATATGTGGAAAACCCAAAAGACTCTACCCCCAAACTACTGGATCTCATACAACAATTTGGTAATGTGGCAGGATACAAAATCAACGCACAGAAATCAGTTGCGTTCTTATACACCAACAACGAAAAAATAGAAAGGGAAATCAGAGAATCGATTCCATTTACTATAGCACCAAAAACCATAAGATACTTAGGAATAAACCTAACCAAAGAAGTCAAGGATCTATACTCGAGGAACTAGAGAACACTCATGAAAGAAATTGAAGAAGACACAAAAAGATGGAAGAGCATTCCATGCTCATGGATCGGAAGAATAAACATTGTCAAAATGTCTATACTGCCCAGAGCAATCTACACTTTCAATGCCATGCCGATCAAAATTCCACCAACATTCTTCAAAACGTTAGAACAAACAATCTTAAAATTTATATGGAACCAAAAAAAACCCCGAATCGCTAAGGAATTGCTGAAGAAGAAAAGCAAAGCTGGGGGCATCTCATTACCTGACTTCAGGCTTTACTACAAAGCCGTGATTACCAAGACAGCATGGTACTGGCATAAAAAACAGAGAAACAGACCAATGGAACAGAGTGGAGAGCCCACATATGGACCCACAAATCTATGGTCAAATCATCATTGACAAAGCAGGAAAAAATATCCAGTGGAGAAAGGACAGTCTCTTCAATAAACGGTGCTGGGAAAATTGGACAGCTACATATAGAAGAACGAAACTAGACCATTCGCTTACACCACACACAAAGGCAAACTTGAAATGGATGAAAGACCTCAACGTGAGGCAGGAATCCATCAAAATCCTGGAAGAGAACATTGGCAGTAACCTCTTTGACATCGGCCACAGCAACTTCTTTCAAGACATGTCTCCAAAGGCAAAGGAGACAAAAGCGAAAATGAACTTCTGGGACTTCATCAA